>ML816167.1:88587-129251 GCA_009831015.1 Picea engelmannii | reverse complement strand
TGGAGGTAGGGTTTCTGATGAGGTGGGTGGTGTAGTATATTGGCATGGAACATGAGCCTTGGTTTATTGAGTATGACATTGAACGTGAGATAGAAGAATGCATAGTGGAAAAAGTTGTTGGGGGTTTATATAATATTAAAATGACCTTCTTGTATATATTAATTGGGTCACATCAAACATCAAAATCATTGTTTCACATGAAATTTATTTTCTTGTAATGTGATAAAGGATATACTACGAGGGATAAAATTTTCTATGTGCGATATGTTGCATGGAGAATTTTTTTATGCGATATATCATATCCACTTAAATTTTGAGCATGTGTAATGGGATGGTTGAAGACATATCACAAAAGAAATATTTTCATGCAACATGTCACATGAGATTAAATTTTGATTCCGTGATATATTTCTTTGCAAAAATTTGTTGTGCAATACATTGCAAAGGTAAAAACCTTGAAAGTTAAATAAAGGGAAAAGGGACAAAATATTTGACTGGAAATTTCTTTTTGAGAAGAGATATTTTTGGGTGAAATGTGACATGTTGCATGAAAAAAAAATTGTGTGATGTCTCACGGTAATGAATTTTTTGAAGATGCTATATAAGGGGGTGAAAAAAGTTGGTTGGAAAGTTCCTTTATCATGACTATGTAAAATACATATGAAATGCATTGTATTGTGGGAATATAAATTTCATGTGAAACATGAAGTCTTAGAGGAAAATAATTTTTGTGCGAAAAATGCTTCATCACAAGAAAGTAATTTTTTTGTGAAATAATAAAAGAGTTAAGCTATTGAAGAGGTAAAGAAAAATTGCAGAATTCGTTGTTGAAAATAAGTTTGTGAGGAGTTAGAGGGATTGGCCATATTAACATAAGTCAAGTAAAACCACAAAGGAAATCAAAATTGAAATCAAAGGTAAACAATGCATGGAAGTGTTGAAGTCTAAAATAGTAAGGGGGGGTCGTTTCTAGTACGACACATAGTAACCACAATAGGCATCGAAGGTCCACATCAAAACTCTAGGGAAGAGTGGGTACTAATATATCCCTCTTCCCGTCTTTCAATATTATGCTTAAATTCTATCAACCTAACCAAGGCCTCATCTACCCAAGAAGAAATCTAGTGTGGTACACTAACTCATGTACCCTAGGCATGTCAAAATGATGACATAAAATTACTCCCAAAATCTATAATGTACTCAACCCTAGACATGAAATTCGAATCATACAACCTCATTGATGAGTGCTACTCTACCCTTTATTTTAGAATTTGACAACATCACCACTATAATATCATGAACTTTAGGCTTGTCAGAATGGTCCCATGTGCCATAGAGAATTATACGAGGAAAAATAACCATTGGAATAATTTATTGATCCCATAAGGTGTTACTTTGTAAACATTCTCCTTCACATGTATGGTAGCCCATAAGATAATTGAATTAATTATCCCTCTTGGCTCACTGGTGGATTTCCTTTCAATCACCACCTCACAACATGAAACCAATGTATTAGTTATAGACATAACATCATCATCTCATAGAAAATAATTCACATGCATATTGTCGAATTCCCTCATGAGAACATAACATCATCTTCATAGTAAGGCACCACACTCTCATGCATGTCATCATAAACCATGTTATCATAAAAACATCCAAGCAATTACATCATGCCACCACATCAAGGGATACTATCATAAGAAATAAAAACTCAACATGTATTTATTAAATACATATCATTTCATCGACATAAACAAAAGGAACCACATGTTAACATAACATCATATGTAAATTCTTCTCTTTTTCTTAAGATATCCTAACATCATAAATAGATCAATAATAGATCCTATGTAGAATGATCAATTAAAAATATTGTATTTATTTTAACCAAGAAGTAGTCATGAATCAAATAGCTAAAGAAATGATCATCAAAAACTCCCATCTAGGATATACATCTATCCTAGTTAAGTTAGTTAGTCTAGTATGGCTCATAAAACTAATCAAATAGATAGGGAAAGTCACAATGCATATCTCTTGTGTCCTTGTAGCTGGAAAATCTTAGGTTGTATGGGTCCCATCAAATATTAACCTTTTCAATTTCTTTGATCATGAATGGTTTGGATTTGATGGATTCCTTCTCAGAAACCTACAATCCCTTAAATTTCAACACATGGGATATTTCATAAACATAATTCCTAAGTACATAAACATGAAATATATTATGCATCTTTATTAGATTGGATGGAAGTTGAATCTTAGAAGAAATCATTCCAATCCTCTCAAGGATATTATATGGTCTAATTAACCTAGGGGATAAATTTTCTCTCTTAACAAATCTAAAGTAACTCTTAAAGAGTCTAACTATAAAAAAAATTGTGTTTCCTTCCTTATAGCTTCTATCAATAGAATTTGTGTAACTTTTATGTTCATCCGTAGATCGCTTAATCCTTTTCTTAACTGTAACCATATGTTCATCCATTTCTTGGAGCATGTTAGGTCCTAATATGACTTGATGCTCTAATCAATCCCAACTCAAAGCTGTACAACAAGGTCTTCCATATAGCACTTCATATGTCTTGCAAGAATGGAACTATGATAACTATTGTTGTATGCAAATTCCACTAAGAGAATATACTTCTCCAACTTGTTTTGTTAGTCCATTACATACATTATCAACATATCCAATAGTATTTGATTATTTGTTTCTCTTTTCCATGTAGTACCAAAGTTGACCTAAGTACAAATAGAATTTAAGATGGATTTTCGTGCGATTTTCAAAATCTAGAAGTGAATCGTGAAACTGTGTTTGATATGATTTGTCAAGGAACTCCATGCAAGTGAATTATCTCTTTTAGGAAAACCTAAGTAATGGATATTTCTTGAAAGGATATCTTAATTGGAATGAATTGGGTAGTGTTGGTTATCTTGTGAACTTCTACCATGATGCATTCATTCCTATGGGAGGTCATATGTAATCCTCCCCAAAAAACCATTAAAATAACTTCCCCCCAAGAATATCACTTAACCACTTTTCCCAACTAAATCTAAGGTGGGTGAATAAGACATAATAAATTTTACTATCCCCTTTATCCCCATCTCTTGTGGAATCATACCCCCCCCCCCAATAAATCTATCATTTTATGTATTTCATCCAATTATGCATTTTTATTATTAATATTGAAAGTATTACATTTCTAGGCTTTCCATCCTTTCAACTTTGAAAGAACTCCAACCTTTCATCAAATATGCACAATTACATTATTCTTAATCCGAGAACTCAATACTGGGGTATCACATTATCCTCATATTATTTTGTCACTGTCCCTAGTGCATATCACCATGCAAGTGTACATATATACATATTGTTTATCAAAAAATCAAAATAAATTTTAGGTATGCCTCATGTGTTGTATATTCCAACCCCCATGTTGCTTCTTCAGGGTTGTAGAATATCCATTGGATTTTTTCCTTCCCTATGGCTTTATTCTAAAGCACCATGACCATGTTGTCTAGTATACACAGTAGATGTACATAGAAGTATCATTCTGGATCCACTTGAATAAAATTCCAATCAATGACATTTTTAGGATCATGCACATAATGTTTCAACAAATATACATGAAATTCATTATGCACATTCATGGAAGAAAACATAACAAGCACGTATGCAACTAGCCCTATTCTATCAAATATTTCAAATGGACGACAAAATATTGTTGTCATCTTTGTACATCTACCAAACTTCAATGATATGTTCTTGGGATTCACTTTCAAAAATACATGCTCTCCCACTTTAAATTCTTTATTTGTCCTTCTCTTATCTACATAATAGTTTTTCTTATCTTGTGTCGCTTTCAAATTCAGCTTAATTTTAATCATTTTTTCTTCCATCTCCTTATGAAATTCTGTCCCAAGTACCACTATGTCTGTTGGGTTGTCCTGACTCACTGGAGTATTACATTTTCTACCATAAAAGGATTCGAATGGGCTCATATTTAATGATTCTTGATACTCATTTTTGTAGTAAAAATCAACCAAATGCAAATAATCTTCCCACTTATATGGCTTATCCATCACATACATTCTTAACATTTATTGAATCACTTGGTTTACTCTCTTTGTCTACCCATTTGACTATGGATAGTATGTTGTACCAAAATTCATATTTTTACCAAATCCCCTAAATAATCCTATCCAAAATTTCGAAGTAAGCTTTGAATCTCTATCTAAAACAATTGCCTTAGGTTCTACATGCAAACTAGCAATTTTCTTCATGTAAATTTATACAATATTAGATATCTTATGAGTCGTATTAAATAAAATAAAATTAACATCCCTTGTTAATTTATCCACCACTACAATTATTGAATCAAATTTCCTTTCTATCATGGGTGATTTAGTGATAGAATCAATGATTACTACAACTATGACCCAAAGGGGGAATATATAGGGTTAAATATATATGATATGACCCCAACCAGTGGAATATATGGGGCTAAATGTACAGGTAATGTGTGTGTGTGTGTGTGTGTGTGTGTGTGTGTGTGTGTGTGTGTGTGTAATATTGTTTTCCTGGAGTAAAGGGGCCTCATGTGCAAGTGTGAATAGGTATATATAGAGATCACGTATTCATTATTGAGACATGTGAATTGTGATGTATGAATGCATTTTTTATTTGGAGGTTATCCTTATCTCAAAAATTATTGTATAACTTATATATCTTATCTTGGATTTGTGCTCCATGCTCACATTTTGTACATGGTGTGTGCTTCTATTTCATTATGGAAATTTAAGCATTTGGTTCATTACATTTGGTATTGAAGCATTGATCCTTTGATTTTGCTTCCTCAAGAAAGTCATATTGGAATTTTCGCTATAACATTTTTTGGGGGCCACTTCAGAAAGACAAATTTAGATGAAGTTTAGAAGAAACACCATAGTACCTATGGTATGGATTTCATCTTCTGTATCATTTTACTTTTGGAGATACACCCTATTGAAGATAGGGTTTTTGGCTAGTCCTATAACTAGTCTCAAATAGGTGTTCTGGGTAAAATAGTCTTATTTTATCCATAGAGGAACCAAATTTAGTGAGACTAGATGTGTTATAAGGAGTAATAATCATAATGTTTTTGTTGTGAATTTCAAAATATGTTATTGAATATTGAATGAGTGGCTATATGTACACTTTCTCTCTCTTGGAAAGGACAAAAATCAGCAAGGTTTGGGAAAGTTACCCTAACTTTCACTTGGCACATCCAAGTTTGGTAAAACCTATGGCATTGAAGAGAAGATATTGCAGAGTAATATAGGTCAAATTTTCAAACTCATAGGGCCAAAATTTTAGAAATAAATTTGAAAGAAGGTCGGGAAGGAGGACATACTCCAATTCCGGGTTTCAAAGATATGTTTATTTAAAGCTATCATAACTTTTGATTGGGATGTCTGATTGATATTATTCAAAAGGAATTGGAAAGAAAAAACATAGAATATTATATTGTAACAAGGATTATAACTAATTTATATCACTATTTCTAATATATTGAGTTTGTAAGTTCAAGTTTGGGTTATACCTCAATTAAGAACCAATGAAAACACCTAGCTTTAATGAAGATGAAGATAAATATGAATTTAATCCTCAAGCATTGTTGAGGATGATAAAGGAAAATAATTTGAGTCCTTTAAATGTATTCTTTTACTTGAGGGGTGAATATTTTAAGTGTTGGGATATCCTTGGTGATGGTACTAAAAAGTCCCCCACATGGGAAAAATTTGAAGAACTCTTCTAAAATAAATGGATTAAGGATACAAAAAGGGAGAAGATGTATAAAATTAAATAGGAGTTAAAGGAATAAAAATAAAATGCATCAAAATTACAAAAGTATATTGAAGATCTATGAAATTATATTAGAAAGAAAAATGATGAGTTCATCAAGATGAAATCCCTTAGTGAATCATTCATTAAGGAGGTTAAGAACCTGAAACAAGAAAATAATAGCAAAGGAAAGTGGGAAAAGGATGATTCAAGGGAAGAATTGAAAAATAAAGATGAAGGGACATGTAGATTATGAAACCATAATAAAAAACTATTGGATGAGTTTAATATATTGAAAGAATAAAAGAATAATTATCAAAATCAAGAAGAAACAAGGATCTTGTATGGAGAATCTACCAAAACACTTGAAGAGGAAATTTGCAATAAGATTGAGGAATCCCCAAATAATGATAAGTTAAAATTAGAAATGGAATCCAGAATTGAAGAAGGACATCAATATTTGATAAATTGTGTAACATTGCAAATCCAAAAGGAGAAAGAAGACAATAATAAATAAGGTCACCATAAGATACTTGAAGAATTCAAACAACATCTAGAGGATGTAAATTCCAAACATGATGGTATTATCACCAAGGATATAGCAGTCAAAGACCAATAAAAGATGATAGAGGATTCCATTGTCTATGGAAATAAGATAGATGCAATGGGTATGTATAATGAATAAAAATCGTCAAATGTGAAACCATATCAACACCCTCATTATCAAGAAAGATTTAAAGGAAGATAAGAAGATCATTGTCAACATTATCAAGGAATAAAATGGAATACTTATCAATATTCATGGAATATGGCATCACAAAACCAATATTCAACAAGATATTATCATAGACCAACATCTACTACAAATTAGAGAAGCTTCAACAATTATATATGGAATCAAGGGAAAGGAAATTATGCAAAAACTAGACACCAAGGATTATGATTGAAAATAATTGATTTTTAATGGATGTATCATCATCAATGGGAAGAAGAAAGAAAGAACATAAGAATATCATATTACTTGGTTTCATCACATGTGAAACTTTTTTTTTTTTGTTAGTTTGTCCATGACATGTGGGACTAACCTCTGGCTTATAAACCGCGACTAAGGGGCATCTAAGCCGAAAAAATCACCTGGGGATCGCACCTGGCCTGAGCCACACCAACCCTTAACATGGTTAGATTTTTTGTCTCCTCAAGTTTTGAACCGGTGACTTTAACATCACGGAGCGCCTTAACAACACACTCTGTCATCAACTATCCTACACCTCGAGGACATCACATGTGAAACTTTTAATTGCAAAGATTTGAGGACAAATCTTTTTGAACGAGGGTACTATGTTATGATCCAAAGGGGGAATATACATGGTTGAATATATATTATATTACCCAAATGGGGGGCATATATGGGGCTAAATGTACATGTAATGTGTAAATATATATGTAATAAAGGAATCCTAATAGTAAAAGGGCCTCATGTGGAAGTGTTAATAGGTATATAGAGAGATCATGTATTCATTATTGATACGTGTGAATTGTGATGTATGAATATATTTGGTTATTTGGAGGAGGTTCTCCTATTATTTCATAAGTTATTGTATAAATTATATATCTTGGAGTTGTGCTCCACGCTCACATTATGGACATGGTGTGTACTTTTGTTCTCTTTTTATAATTTAAGCATTTGGTTCAATAAAACTACTTCCCATTTACACTATGGAATTGGAAATGGATGTAGAAAAATTGTTGGTTGTCTCTGCTCATCCTTCACTCTTTGACATTCCATGCACCTGACAATGAAATCAAAAGCATCTTTCTTTGTTCCTGGAAAAAAATATTGGATTCTTATTGTTGAAATTGTTTTTTGGTAACCAAGATGTTTGACATATGGAACATTATGTATTTATTTTAACACCAACTTCCTTAGTTCTCTAGAATTGGGAACATAAAGTCAATTTTTATGCACAAGTATTCCATATTCTTTCATCTTATACTCTTTAATTTTTTGTTGCATATCTTCATTGTGGAAGATTTCTTTTACCTATACGTAGGACTAGTCTATAATAGAATGCAATGTACCCAACCACGAACAATTTGGTCATGCAACTTCAAATCACACTTAAATAATTGATTTCAAATTTTGATCACAATTAATTAATAAATAATCATGAAATAAACACAATAACAACACATGCAATAATCAAGATTCATGCTAAAATTTCAAAGAATGCATAATCATGCCATGCACAACAATAACTTGTAGGAATGAACATTATAAATACATATCTGAGAGAGAATAATTAATACACAACGAAAATAAATATACAATCAAAGGAAACCATGATAGATATAACTTATATTAAACAAAACCAATCACCAACTGGATATAGACCAAGGATTTTCCACCCAAATTTAGACATTGTTGTTCCAAGTCTCAACAACAGGTCACCCCTAATCCATGTCTATGAATCCACAAGAACGAGTTCCAGAGTGACACTCAACTTCCCAAACTAGTCAGCACTCAAGCTCTCACAGGTTTCTCAACACATAGTAATCCAAGCTACACCAACTCTCTTCTATCCATCCTGCACCACCCAAAGACAATAAACCGTCTTCATCGCCACATAATCCCTTAGGTTGTTCACTTCTTTATATGGCTCTAGTGAATCTAGTCAAGAGTCTCCATGTTGGGACTCTCAGGATTCACAATTGTGAGCAACGTTTAGAAAATGTCAATGCATCTCAGGATGCATACACCAATTCATGGTTGTAATACACTAGTAATTACTACATCCAAAAATAAATGTCTCCTTTCCTCATCAATTCATCCCCATGTCCCAACCAAGAAAAATAATGAATGAAGAATGAAGAATCAATGATGAACCAAATGATGAGAAACAATGAATGAAGAACAAATGAATGAGCAACCCCCAAACAACAAAAAATAAAGCTTTATATAATTACATGGAAAATGAAGAACCACATGGATTTCCCCTCAAGAATCTCATTTAACCACTTTTCCCTAAATAAAAACAAAGATGAGTAAATAAAATACAATATAATTACTTAGCCCCTTCAGCTCCCTCTCTCGTAGAATCACATCCCCCTATAACTATTGTCCGTGCCTATCTTGCAGCCAACGATGTATTTTATTATTAACAATGCTCAAAATATTACATTTCTAAGGAACTTTGAGCCCCTTTTTAATTGTTCGGGCACTCTGAACTTTCATTAGATAAACAAAATACATTATTAATTTGGACTCTCAAAACTAGGGTATTATGTTCGCCTCCCCCTTATTTTGGCTTCTTCCTCAGTGCATATAGAAAACATAAATCAAAACTTAAAAATTCTTCAAAACAATGCTGGTACTCTATCTGCATGGCACCTTCATGCTCCTAGGTATCATCTTCAAGACCGTAGCAATCCCACTAAAATTGTATAAGTTCTATGTCTTGATTCCGAACAATTTTGACTTTTATTTCCAATATGCACATCAGATTAACCTTAAAGTCTCCTTATGGATCCACCCGAATCAAATTCCAATCAATGACATAGTTAGGATAATGTACATACTTTTTTTTAGAAAAGAGACATGAAATACATTATGCACATTCATGGAAGTGGGAAATGCAAGCGTTTATGCACTTGGCTCTATTCTTTCCAATATCACAAATGGAGCATAGAAGTTGGCTAGTCGTTTTATACAACTGCCCAAATTTACTGAGCTATACTTGGGCTTCACTTTCAAAAGCACATGCTCTCCCACTATAAATTCTCTAGTTGTCTTGTTCTTGTCTACATAACTATTTTGTCTATCTTGTATTTCCTTCAAATTCTTCTTAATTTTAACAATCTGGTTTTCCATATCCTTGAGCAAATCTGGTGCAAGTACTACTCTATCTTGTGGGTTGTCCCAACTCATTGGAGTATTTCATTTCCTACCATACAAATATTCAAATGGAACCATCCTCAATTAAGATTGATACTCATTATTATAGGAAAACTCAACCAAATTCAAGTAATCTTCCCACTTAAATGGTTTATCCATCACATACATTCTCAACATGTCTACAATCACTTGGTTGACTCGCTCCATCTTCCCATCTGAATATGGATGGTATGTTGTGATAAAGTTCAAATTTATATCGAATCCTTTAAATAATCCCCTCTAGAAATTTGAAGTAAACTTAGTATCTATGTCTGAAACAATTGCCTTATGTATTCCATTCAACCTAACAATTTCCTCCATGTAAATTTATGCAATATTAGTTGTTGTATGGGTCATTTTTACTGGAAATAAATGATAAACCTTTGTCAATTTATCAACCATTTCCATTATTTAATAATGTTTCCTCACTTTCCTAGGAAACATAGTGATAAAATTAATCGTTACCACTTCACATTTCCTCTATGGAATTGGTAATGGTTGTAGCAAACCTGCTAGGTGTTTATGCTCATCCTTCACTCTTTGAATTTCCATACATTTGACAATGTAATCAACAACATCCTTCTTCATTCCTAGCCAAAAGAATTGGTTTCTTAATGCTCCAATTGTTTTTTGGTAACTGGGATGTTCAACATATGGAACATTATGCATTTCGTTTAACACCAAATTCCTAAGTTCCCTGGAATTAGGAACATAACTTTGTTTTTATTCATACACAATCCATCTTTCTTCATCTCATACTCTTTAATGTTTTGTTGTACATTTTTCTATTGTAAATATTATTTTACTTGTAGGAAAGGTTGGTTTGTAATAGCAACATTTAAAATTCTTCTCTTCAAATCTGATGGATGCATACTAATGGTTGTAGCATATAAGATATGTACTCTTCTGTTGAGTGCATCAACAATTTTATTTCATTTTCCTTTAATATGATTGATTTCAAATTCGTACTCACTTAAAAATTCTAGCCATCTTGTCTTTCTCACATTCAAAGTTGGTTGTTCAAAACGATATTTCAAAACACTATGGCTTTTTCTTAATACAAATCTCTTTTCCATGAGGTTATGCCTCCACATATTTAATACACAAACTATGGGAGCAAGATCTAGATCATGTGTGGCATAATTTCTCTCATATTATTTAAGCATTATGGACTCATAACTAATGACATGTCCATTTTGAGTGAGGACTCCACCAATTCCTTCCTTGCATGCATTTGTACATACCACACAATTCTCATTTCGGTCAACAATATTTAAAATAGGTGCACTAGTAAGTAGCTCCTTCAACAAATACAAATTATCTTCAAACTTTGTTGTCCATTAAAATTTAATTCCCTTATTTTTTAAAGAAGTGATGGGATGAATTTTTTTAAAGAATCCTTCTATAAAACTCTTGTAGTATCCAGATAATCCCATAAACGATCTGACTTTGGAAACATTCCTTGGTATTGTCCATCCTCTAATGGCTTCAATCTTCTCTAGATCTAATGCTATGCCTTGTTCTAAAATAATGTTTTCCCAAAAATAGATCTCATCATGGTAAAATGAACACTTACTAAGCTTTGCATAAGGTTGATGTTCCCTCAACACTTCCAACACCAACCTCGAGTGATGTTCATTCTCTTCCTCTAACGTAAAATAGATAAGTATGTCATCCAAGAATACAATGAAAAAATTATACAAATAATTTATGAATATGTCATTCATTAAGCACATAAAGATAGTTGGTGCATTGGTTAGTCCAAATGGCACCAGTAAAAATTCATAATGTACATAACTAGTTCTAAAGTTTTTCTTACTAATGTCTTCTTCCTTGTTTCTTACCTAGTGGTATCTTGTTCTCAAGTCTATTTTTGAAAATATATTTACCCCTCTTAGCTGATCAAAGTGGTCATCAATTCTGGGTAGAGGGTATTTTTTCTTCATAATGGCTTTATTTGTATGTTTAAAGTTAATGCACGGACTCAACGTTGCATCCTTCCTTTTGAAAAAGAGTACTAGTACTCTCCAAGGTGAAACACTTGGGCATATGTACCCTTTCTTCAACAATTCTTCTAGTTGCATTTGCAATTCTTTTAATTATGGTGTACACATTTTGTAAGTATTTTTTGATATTGGGGCAGCTGATAGTACTAAATCAATAGAAAAATGTATTTTCCTCTTTGGTGGCAATACTGGTATTTCTTGGAATACATCTTCAAACTCTTGCAATACTGAAAAATCTTCAAGGATTCACACTTTGGTCTTGTCTGGCTCCTCCACATGAGTTGCACACAATTGACATCCTTTCCCGAAACACCTCTTTAGTTGTAAGGTTGGAATCCACCTTATAGAAATGGGTCTTGGAATTCCTTGCATAGTGCTCTATTTTCCTTCTTCATCAAGACATGTAAATGTATTGTTATGCTCTAGGACAACACAATGTTGGTCCAATCAATCCATTCCTATTAGGATATCATGAGATCCCAATGGTATGATATTTAGGTCAACAACTGTATTTACTCCATTCATATTTATTTGGCAACCTATGATAGTCTCATTGATCCTTCTTTTGGTTCCAGTGGCTAATTGAATCAAACTTGACTTTTCAAGATTACGTTTCTCCAAATGAAATCAGTCCACTATTTTAAGATCAATGTAGCAATGGATTGCTCCCAAATTAATTAAAATGGAAACAAGATGATTAATGATCTTACCTTCCACCTCAATCATATGAGATTGATGTTATGCTTGATGATCTTCTAGTGCTGCATATATTCTTGGAATACTTCTACCCATATCTTCCACTATTGTATCCTCTTAGATGTTGTGCATGGTTTTCATTTTGTCTTTTCTGTGAGGGAAATCATTGTACATGTGATGTTTTTTTCCTTCCCAACATTTGATTGGTGGTCTTCCCCTTTTTCCCAAGGAGTCTTCTCTCTTCGATTCATGCTTAGCAAACTAATCTTGTTGATTTTTATTAGAGATGTTTATGTTGAAAGGAGGTTTGAGTCCCTTCCTTCTCTGATCAGATTTTATGGTTTTCAAATAATGTGGTACATAAATTTACTTCCTACTCACTATGCATTCATCACTTTCATTCTTTTCTTAATTCCTTTTAGAGATGTAAAGGGCCACCCCATGCTAGTCTAATGTTGGAGATATTTATGTGAGGAATTTGAATTCAGATGTATAATGATATACATTGTCTTCTTTGAAGCTTGCTTATCAATTCTAATATTCTAACCCTAATCTTTTCCTAATTGTAATCTTACCTATTTACAATATTCCAAAAAGATCAAAGAGATTATGTTATATATATATAGATAGATAGATAGATATATCATTCGTTTGTTTTAAAGGATGTAACTTGTTTTAAACATGGTTCCATACTTGCATTATTTACTAGTTATTTGGTAAATCCATGTAGTGACTCACAAGAAAGCATCACACTTAATGAAATCAATGCATTAATTTGTCCTCTACCAAGTAGAAAGCATTGCAGTAAACGAGATCAGATTGCACCACCATGCATTATGGTAGTAAATCTACCATCATTTTTTCACATTTTAATGTACCACATTTGTTTTATTAATTTTATAAAAGATTTATTAAAAGCACAATCAAAGGACAACTATGGATCATAGAAACCCTAGAGAAGAGTACAATAACGATGCTGTTTGCATTTTAAAGAAAGGATGTGATCTCAATCATTAATTACCTCGTCATAAAATAAGGAAATTTAGTCCTTCCTTAATAAGTAAAGTGGTTGATATAAATCTATAGGCCTCATTTTTTACCTTTACAAACTATTACAATATTAAAATAGTAATGTTCATGTTTATCATTCCCCATCTCGGAAGTAAATAATTACCCACAGATATCTACTTCGCCATTCACCATCCTTGCCTAAACCTAATAATACCACAAGGATAGTAGCAGGAGTACGAGTATCGGAAGGGAGCTGTGCTAAGGCTTGGGTTCTTTCGGTCTGTGTGGTAGCAGAAGCCTTGACTATGGTTAAGCCCATTTTCAACTCTGTAATACTCTTGTTCTTAAAACATCTTGAGTTTCTAAATATGAGGGAACCAGAGAGTTTGAAGACTGGTTTAAATTCGACGTAATTTTGGATTTCACAGTTGATTTACTAGCATGCATTTGGTTGTGGAAGACTATGTTGTTTTACAATGAATTGAACAATCCATGATTGTACGGTTTGATGTACACAAGTTTCTGCAGTGTTGAATTTGATGTACACAAGTTTCTGCAGTGTTGAATTTGATGTACACAAGTTTCTGCAGTGTTGAAGGTCACAGTTTCCAGACCATCATAGAGAGATAAAGAAATGAAAACCGAGAGAGTATATGAGGGCACGAAATTGAAGCTCAAGATTTAGAGAAAAGTCGAAATAAGTGGATCCCTTCAGACTCCATTTTCATAATTCAAAGTAGAATGAACAGAGCAATGTTGGAGGAGCTCATCTTTGAAATGTACTTTCGAACCCCATGACAGTATTACTAATTGATGGTGAAATGGTAGCTCAATGTGAGAATTTATTTCCTCTAGGGAGTGGTTTTTTTCAGTTGGAAACAAAAATGCACCAAATTAATAAACGCCATGAAGGGAGTGGTTCTTTCTCAGTTTTGGATTTAGATTATTTTACCAGGTTAAAAGAAAATGTAGAACATCAGTTTTTTAAAGTTTTATGTAGATGTATCCAACATTCTACAACAAACAAATTCCATCAAATGCAACAATGCAGTGACTAACACTTTTTTTTCCTTGAGAGACCTTTTTTACAATCTAGTATGGGAAAATGTGTAATTCCTTCCATACTTAGTTCTATAAAAATGTCTCTTGATTTTAATTGAAAATATTATGAAACTTGAATAATCTAACTATATTAGTTGTGCTAACTGACAAATATGAATATGAGGAAGACTTATAGAAACTTAGAAATGAGTTGTAATTTGTAAAATCTTCTAACTTAGAGATATGAGGAAGACTTATAGAAACTTATAGGTGCGTTACAATTTGTTAAACAATATAAGAATCTACAAGTAAATTTTGATATGAAAAGATTTTTGTATTGTGATTTTTTTTTGTTTTTCTATATGTATTTGTAATCAATTCAAAAGTGATGTACATGTTTTTCTAATTGAACATTTCATTAAATGGTGAGAGATTGTTTCTTAGATTCAAATGGATAAACATGTATTAAAATGAATAAACCATGATATATCCATCCATCTCACAAAAGTGTGCATTCATGTATTATAATTCAACTTTCTTATCAGGGCATTGTCTCATAGTTACATGAAAGCCCAATTTTAATGCATTATCTCATAGTTCTATACCCAATTTTATGGGGGGTTGGGCAGATTTATCATGGTTTTAGGGTGATGAATTACATTAATAAGTTGTCGAGAGACACAAAGTGAACAATGAAACTTTCTTTATCCATTGATCCAGTTAGTTGGGCACTTATTTCCCTTAGATGTTAAACTTTTTTTCTATAATGTAATATATAACTAAATCTCAAACGCTCTATAATATTAAAATACTACACAATATCACTATACTACTGAACCGTGGAACCACACTATATTAAAATACTACACAATCTCACTATATATCATGTTAGCCAAGAATAAGCATTTACCAACTATCTGGATAACATTTTTTTCAATTGGTGGGTAAAGAACATCATTAATTAAGGTTTTTGTACACCAGTTATTCTTGAGATTGATTGTTCCAAAGCTTCACTAACATAATCACATTAATCAGGGCTTCCTCATCAAGGGAATTAACCCATATGCATCATTTACCCACTATATGAATAACAAGTTGTGTGATTGGTGGGTAAAGACTAACATTAATCAAGCTTATGACATCACTTATTCCCAAGATGATTGAGTCAAAGTTTCACTAGCATAATAGTATTAATTGGGTTTCAACACCAAGTTATTATTTTTTTTTAAGATTTCTACGTATAACCATTTCAAAACTATCTTTTTTCTATATTCCAACCAATGTATTTGCTTTGAAATTAGTATGCAACTCCAATAATTAAGATGTTATGGATTCCATGAATATTTTCAAATCATGATGTTTCTCTCAAAGTGTTGATGTCTTGAAAATATTATAAGTGATGCACAAGTTACAATTTTTTTATAGTGGAGTCAAATGAGAGAAAAAAATATTTTCAACATTTGGTTTCTATTATTTTTGGCATTATTGCTACTATTACTTTGTAGTTATTTTGGAATTACACCATCCATGTATTTTCATTGCTTTTTCTATATGGGAATATAAATTGAAATCATTGAAAAACCAATAGAATCATGTCTATTATTAATATGGAAATGAATAATAACAATATTGAGGATGCAAGAAGTTGAAAACTACAATGAGTTAGAAGACCATCATTATATCATATGAAACAATACATTGAAATTGAAAGGTAAGAGATAATGATACAAATGAATGAACTACAAATATTGCGACGACAACAAATGGTTGAGGATCAAAGAGAAGAAAAACGAAAAAAAGGATCGTGAAAAGAAAAATTTTGCAATGGTAAATAATGAAGAAGGATCAAAGAGAAGGACAATAAAAAAAAGGATTCTAAAATGAAAACATTTCAATTACAAAGAATGAATGAGGATGGTAGATGTAATATCCCCAAGGACGAGCCCTGTTGTAATCATGTTTATGAATTGTAAATCATGTTTTGTAGGCTGGTGGGATTATGTGTTTATTAGGTCGGAGATCCTACATGTTAAAGGCCAGGAGCCTGTTTTTGTATATGTGATATGAAGAACATTAAATAAAGATTAAACATCATTGTGTGCAGATCGACCATGAAGAAAGAGTGATGGGGGACTAAGCTTCCACAAGGTGGGTAAGGGAAAAGGGGATGAAACATTGGAAAGAGGGGCTAAGCTTAGGGGATTAAGTCCTTGAGAATAATATTTTATTATTATTCCAAACTTGTGTGACAAACATGTTTTTATCCTAAGTTCTAGGAGAGGCAACACATGTAGCTTCGACGTGTGCAAAAGGGAACACATATAGCTCTAGGAAGACAAGTGTCAACCTGGGTGCATGCGGTTAATAGTTGAAGTATCAGTTGAGTTGGGGGTTGGTCCTCCATTCTGTCATCGGCTGTCTGAAACCGGGAATTCCATCTGATCTCTGCATGCATACCCTCACACAGCTCTAAAACCCAAAGCTTGGATGTTTTCTTGAGAAGTCGATACACCCTATGTCTGAGTCATTGAGTCTGTGTTCGACCTCTGGATGGATTGCTTGTCACACATCATGAAACCGGTGTTACCTGAACCGTGATGTGTCTTAGTGGCTTATTGTCATTTTTTGGACGTCCACACCCAATTCTCCTATTACTGTTGTCACCCGCAAGTTAACCGAAAGTTGTTGTTGTTGTTGTTATCCTGAACTTACAGGAAATGAGTTGAAAAATGGTTGAAGAACCAGGTTGTCAAGCCCGTGGTAGAAGAGGAAGGTTGTCAGGCCTGTGAGCAGCTCTCTCTAGGTGAGAGAGTATGTTGGGAGGTGGTTTTCTCCCAGAGAGAGCCCAGCACCAGCTACGGAGCTTTGAGAATTCTTGATCCGGCCTATTTTCGGGACCCAGAGAGGGAGGTGAAGCATCGATGGACTGTTCTTGTGAAGATTTATACTCTCGTGTGGAATAGGCATGTAGGAAATGAGAGTCTGTGAGTAGTGGGCATAAGAAGGCTCCTGGAGAGAATCCTTTTGATTGCTCTATGCAATTTTCCTATAACCTCAGCCTAGTCTAGGATTCTCTTGCCTTAGGTGGAGCTTAGTCCCAGCTCAGGGGTGACCCATTGTTGAGCGTGATGAGTAGCATGGTCTAAGGATGGGAGGTTCGTGGAAGGTTTGCACGTGGTTGGTGGAGTTACTACAGTTTCGAAGATAAGTATCATTATGTATTTTAATATCAACTAAAATGCACGCATGTGATGCTTGTAATATTATCACGTATTTCGTTGCAATGATATTTACTGTTAATTCCATTATTTGTAAATGTTAGCAGTAATCATGTGATTACTCTGTATTGTTTGGTTAAATGAGTTAATTTGATTTAATATGCATGTGATATATATAACTATGAGAATGTTTCTGCATAGTAGCATTGCCCGGTAGTGGGGTTGATGGTCGGGGATGTTACAATATGGTATCATAGCCATATTTTCCATGTTGATACTAGATGGGCCTAATAAGTGGTCTTTGAACCCAAGGTTTCGAGTGGAAATGGTGTTCGGATGGAACTGATTTCGAGGCTTGAAATGTTTTTGAATGCCAAGGGGTTACCTGGCCATGTTACAAAGATCAGGAGGAGTAGCGATAGATTAAAATGATAGCCGGTGTGGAATTTGACCACACAGAGAGATCACTCAACACTTGTGGTGTTGGAGCCATAGGATCTATTCGGAAGGAGAGGAAAAACCTTTACGACTGTTAGATCCATAGAAGGTGCAGGAAGGTTATCCTGGAAGCCTTTTGGAGTTCAGAAATCGAGAGAAGCGAGGTGTGCTGAGGCACAAACTTCCGAAGTCTAAAGCTCCGAAGTCCTGGAAGAGATCTACACCATAGATCTGAGGGGAGAAGCTTGACCATTAGATCTTAGAGAATTTGAAAGTTTATAATTCAGAAGATGGAAATGGAATTTGGAATGTGACGAGTGTCACCCAACTTAATGGGCCACGTATCAATCACTAGTATGTCGCCATGTGGAATCCTGTGTGAGTAGGGTTAGTGGGGCTCGAGGTTACGTAATGTAGTTAAAGGTCAGAGGACCCACAGTGGCATTGATCACGATACATCCAGATCAATGTCCAGAAGGCAGTGCTAGGACCCAAGTTGCATGGAAGCTAATTATCCAAGGTGGTCCCGCAATCCAAACTACGGTTTCACTGAGGGGTTACATGTCAGTGTCAGGAGAATTGTGGGACAAAAGGTGAGTTTCTCCAAACCACTGTTGCATGCCCTCGCAATTGGAAAATGTTAAGTGATGCGACATAATAAAATCACCTAAGGTGATGTAATAACGTCACCTAAGGTGACGTGGGAGTGTTCAGAGATTAATGGTTCGGGGTGTGCGGATGTGAAATCTTTCAAAGTCCCAAAGTCCTAGAACTCAGACGCTTGAGGTTCCACAACGAGTGTCAGACGTTGGATGTTCGGTAGACATGGACTGTTGATCCACTCTACTTCATGAGTTCGTTAATTTGGAACTCCAAGAGTCTGTTGTGAGGCATTATGAAGACTTTGGAACCTGAAGTTCTGCTTAAGAGCCTTTCGATCTACCACAGGGTTGCAGCCCATGGTCACAGGGGTTGGGGATAAGAGAAAAGGGATAAGGCCTGAAATTGTTACAGAGCCGAGCAGAGCTCAGAAAATTCATGAAATATGAATGTTTTCTGTAATTAGATTTGTTTATGAATGTTGTGGAATTTGTTAAGAAATGATGGCCTAACAAATTCTGGTTGCTTGCACATGTGTTTGCAGAATTTTAGCGAGTGTCAGAACTGATTAGAGTTACCACTGAGTGAAAATAAATGGAGGAGACACATAATGCTTCCAGTTCAGAGAATGAAGCTAAAGGGATGGATGTTCATTTTGCAGTTGAAGGGTCAAACTCCAATGGGTATGGAGAAGAGATAGATAAGGAAGGGCATGTGATGAAAATCATTGAAAGATTGCAGAAAGATGCCCAAACTCACCGAGAAGATAGTAGAAAGATCATAAAAGATAAGGAACAATAGGGAGAATTCAACTTAAAGTTGATGAAGAGTCTGGAGAGATTAAAAAAGAAGTTGGACAAGGAGAGAGACTCGAGGAAAAAAAGGGAGTCACTAGAATTCTGAGGGAAGAAGATCAAGGAGTGTCGGTAGACACTATCATCACTCCCAAGGTCACTCCAAGAGGAGGGCACACAGTAGTTCAAGCCCATCTCTTACCAAAAATCACAGGATATCTGGAGTGGATGAACTGAAGGGAGAAATGAACAAGATTAAGCCTCCTACGTTTGATGGAGAACACAAGAAGGAGGAAGATGTCGAAACATGGTTGCTTGTCATGAAGAAATATTTCCAACTGCAAAATTATTCCTCTCATGCAGAAGGAAGAATTAAAATGTATCAATTGAAGGGAAAAGAATCCATGTGGTGGGATCAACTTGTGCATTTGCATCACATTAGAGAGAAAGATGTCACTTGGAAAAAATTCAATAGGTATTTCGAGAAGAAATACTTGACTAAAAGATACTACGACAGAAAGATGAAAGATTTCTTTAAACTCAAGTTGGGTAGCATGACCATTGATGAATACGAACGAATATTTTTTGAATTGCTGAAGTATGTTTCGTTCATCAAATATGAGACTGTCAAGATTCAGAGGTATCTGAGTGGAATGCCACCTTCCATCAGTGACACGATTCAGTATGATGAGCCTAAGAATATGGAAGAAACAATAAGAAGAGTGAAATGCTTATATGAGAAGCAAAGAGAGAAGCCTACCTTCCGGAAGGCTTGGGAGGATAAGAATAAATTTCAGATGGATCAAAGGAAGAAGGGAACTAAACCACCCTTTTTCAGAAACAGTCCTCAAGGGCAACCATCATTTAGAGAGCCGACAATGGCTGACGTAGGGGAACAAAGTCCAAGACAGATGCCCATTCAGTGTTGTGGTTGTCAGGGGAACCACAATTACATGGATTGTCCCCATAAAAATGGCAAAGTTAGAGATGTCCATAATGTTCAGCATGATGAAACAGTGGAGGACATGGATAGTAGAATGCCAAGGATCTAACCATCCCTAGACAACAAGCAAGAAGAATATCAGTCACACATGATTGAAGTGGAAGGTATGATCAACAACCATGCCTTTACTATTTTAATTAATTCAGGGGATAGCCATAGTTATATAGATCCTAGAGTAGTGGAAAATTTTCAATTGTCGATAAGCAAACATGAAAAGTCTTGGTTAGTGGAGTTGGCTACAGGAACCAAGAGAAAAGTCACTTAGTTGGTTAAGTTATGTCTTGAGGACATGAATAGACTGAGCATAAAGGCTGAATTGAACATTCTGCCTTTAGGTTCTTATGAATGTCTAATTGGGATGGACTGGTTGGACCAAAACCATGCCATCTTGGACTATCGTAACAAGGAATTCACTTGCCTGGATGAGGAAGGAAATCAGAAAACAATCCAAGGAATTCCTAGAGCTGTTGCTATCAGAGAAATCTTAGCAATGCAGCTAAAGAAGTGTTACAGAAAAGGTTGTCAATTATTTGCATCCCATGTGGAGGAAGCATATAAGGATGAAGTCTCAAAGATTTGATATCATGCGGTACTAAAGGAGTTTGAAGATGTATTTTAGGAGGTACCCGAACTACCCCCGAAGAGAGATATTGACTTCTTTGTAAACCTGATGCTTAGAGAAGCTCTAGTGTCAAAATCTCCTTACATAATGAGTATGCCAGAGATGAAAGAGTTGCAATTGTAGCTTGAAGAGATTCTGAAGAATGGGTATATATGCCCAAGTGTGTCACCTTGGGGTTCCCCGATCATGTTCGTGAAGAAGAAGGACATGATGCTGAGATTATGCATCGATTTTAGATAGTTGAATAAAGTAACTGTAAAGAACAAATATCCTCTATCGAGGATTGATGACCTCTTCGACAACTTGAAGGATGCAAAGATATTTTCGAGGATAGACCTCAGGTGAGGATATCACTAGGTAAGGATAAAGGATGAAGACATCAACAAGACTGCCTTTAGAACAAGGTATGGTCATTACAATTTCACAGTGGTGTCATTTGGGTTGTCAAACGCACCCATTGTTTTTATGTGCTTAATGAATGGTGTATTCAGGGACTATCTAGAAACGTTTTTCATAATATTCTTGGATGACATTATGGTGTATTCCAAGTCAGAGGAAGAGCATGAGAAACATCTTAGGATGGTGTTACAGGTGCTAAGAGAGCACCAACTGTATGTCAAGTTGAGAAAGTGCTCATTTTATCAGGAGCAGATCCATTACTTGGGGCATATTATTTCGAAGGATGGGATTGTTGTAGATCCTGAGAATATTGAGACCATCAGAGAAAGGTCAACACCAAAGAATGTGATGGAAGTTAGATCCTTTATGGGTCTAGATGGTTATTATAGAAGTTTTATCAGAGGGTTCTCGAGGATAGTTCACCCTATCACTTCCTTGCAAAGGAAGGAGAAGAAATTTCAGTGGACAGAGGAATGTGAGAAAAGATTCCAGCAATTGAAGCAACTGCTAACCAGTGTTTCAATCCTGAGGATTGCAGATCCAAATGAAGAATTTTTAGTGTGCACAGATGCATGCAAAGAAGGGATGGGAGGAGTCCTTAGTTAGAATGGATTCGTAATCTGTTATAAATCCAGAAAGTTGAAAGAGCACAAAAATAAATATGCCACTCATGATTTGGAGTTGGAATCCATAGTACACGCTCTAAATAAATGGAGACATTACCTCATGTGAAGGAGGTTCGAACTAAGAACAGACCATAATGGTCTGAAGTATATGTTTAATCAACCAACCTTGAACGCTAGACAGAGTAGGTGGTTGGAGTTTCTTTTTGAGTACAATTTTGATATCAAGCATATCAAAGGGAAGGAAAATAAAGTGGTTTACGCACTCAGCAAGAGAGTACACGAATTACATGCTACAACCATTAGCATGTACCGAACTGATATTAAAAGAATAATTTCGAAGGCTGCAAATGAAGATTTGTAGTACAGGGATTTGGTAGCAAAGCTAAAGCAAGGTGAGATGCCATAGAAAGTGGAAGATTATAAGCTTGTAGCTAATGGAATACTTCTGTACAAAAACAAAATTTATGTACCCAATGTCCAGAACTTAAAACTTATGATTTTGAATGAAATTCATAATGTGCCTTATGCTGGGCACCCTGGATATCAGAAAATTGTGGCAGCAGTCAATAACCATTATGTTTGGCTAGGTATCAAGAAAGATATTGTTGAATACATCGCTAGATGTATGGAATGTCATAAGGTTAAAGATGATCACATCCACCCAACGGGGTTTCTACAACGTTTACCCATTCCTGAGTGGAAGTGGGAAGTGGTGACAATGGATTTCATCACAGGATTGCCTAGAACAGGAAAGCAACGTGATTCAATCATGGTGGTGGTGTACAAGCATACGAAAGTTGCCCATACGATTTTTTTAAAGACTACTCACAAGGTAACAGATGTTGCCGACATCTTTATGAGGGAAGTAGCAATATTGCACGGTATTCCCAAGACAATTGTGTCTGACAGAGACCTGAAATTTAACTCAAATTTTTGGAAAGGGTTATTCAAGGGGTTCAAAATGAATCTTTGTTCAACAACACAGGTATTCCAATAGAGGACGAACACCTTCAGTAACCACTCACATAACCAGATCAAATATCAACACGCAGATGTTTTCACATGGTAAAACCCCTACGGGGAAACATCCATGGCCCTAGCCAACGCAGCCACTTGGAGCAGTTTATTAATGCAAAGAAAAAAGTTACAGAAAGATTTTACAAGAGAGTTTCTCACAATCGATCATCGGCAAATGAACCTCCATTCTCTTTAAATAGAGAACATGAACCAATCGGGTGTTAAGCCACGGATCAATGGTTGTTAAGATCGAGGAGAGTATGAACCATCGAATCACTCTATGTTGGGAACATATTATGACCGTCAGATTTCCTAACTACAAATGCATACTAATTCATACTAAAGAAAGACACTTTTACCTAACAACATATTAGACCAAGTAGATCTTAACTAACTCCTAAGTCTCTAAATATCCTAACATCCCCCCTTAAGAACAACTTGGGATAGGATTGAAGGATTTACAATAGTGACACAATAGGAGAAGGAAGGAGGAATTAGAGCCTATCCCCCCTTAATGACAACTTCCTGAACTCCTAACATAGATTGAAGTTTGGAAAACTTCGCTTTTGTAAGAGACTTTGTGAAAATGTCTGCAACTTGATCTTCTGTAGGGCAAAAGATCACTTCAATAACTTGATCATGAATTAGCTTTATGATGAAGTGCATGTGTAGATCGATTTGTTTTCTACATTGATGTTGAACTGGGTCTTTGGCAAGCTTGATGGCACTCTGATTATCACACCAAAGGCTAGTCAGATGTTGGTGTTGGAATCCAAACTCTGAAAGGATCTATCAAAGACACAGGGCTTCCTGACTTGCATTTATCATTGCTTGGTACTCTGCTTCTGCTGAAGAAAGTTAAATAGCTTGTTGTTTCTTACAGGCCCAAGTGACAGGTCTTGAACCAAGGCTGAAAACATAACCTGCAGTATATTTGCAATCATTAGGGTCGTCGGCCCAATCTGAATCAATGAAACCAACCAATAAAGGAGTCCCCCCTGAACTGTAATGTATCCCGAAATGAACTGTACCATGAACATAGCAAAGTATCCTTTTAGTTTCTTTCCAATGGATTTCATGGGGTGTTTTCATATATCAGGCAACAAGACCAACATCAAAGGAAATATCAGGATGGGTATGAGTCAAGTATAAGAGGCTACCAACTAAATGATGGTACAGGGTGGCATCAACTTTAGGAGAAGTATAGGTGGTAGAAATCTTGACTCCAGACTGGAAGGGAGAAGGGGTTGGTTTACAATCGTCCATGTGAAAGCGACGAAGAAGGTCACAAGCATACTTAGACTGGGGAAGAAAAATTCCTTCATCGGTTTGCAAAACTTGGAGGCCAAGGAAATAGTGCAAAAAACTAGTCTATCATTTCAAATTTCTTCTTAAGGCTAGTTTTCACATGGTTTAAAAGTTTTGAGTCACTACCAGTAAGGATAAGGTCATCAACATAAAGGAAAAGGATTATGAGATGGCTTCCTACTCTCTTGGTATAGACATTAGGATCAAAATGGCATCTAGAGAATCTAGTGGCAATAAGAAATCTATCCATTTTGGCATACCAAGCTCGAGGAGCTTGCTTGAGACTATAAAGAGATTTCTTGAGGCAACAAATAAGGCTAGAGTCATTCTGGACATAGCCAGGAGGTTGTTCCATGTAGATTTCTTCTTGCAAATATCCATGCAAGAAGGTGGATTTAACATCCATCTGATGGACCTCCCATTTATGTGAGGCAGCAAGGGAAAGAACAAGGTGGATGGAATTCATTTTTTCTACAAGGGCAAAGGTTTCATTATAGTCAATTCCTTCAACTTGGGAAAATCCTTTGGCAACTAACCCAGCCTTGTGTCTTTCAACACTTCCATCTGATTCATACTTAGTTCTGTAGACCCATTTGCATCTAACAAGTTTTCTTCCTTCTGGAAGAGGTACAATATCCCAAGTATCGTTTTCCATTAAAGAACTATACTCTTCATTCATTGTTGTATCCCAATATGGATGACCTGAAGCTTCTGCAAATGTCTCTGGATCATGAGTTTTTGAAACTTGAGCCAAAAGAGAAGAGGCTTGTTGGAACTATGAATGTGTCCAACATTGATCTGAAGGATCACCAACAAGATCACCAACTGCTTCTCGTGTTGAACGGACTCATCTAGGAAGTGATGGAGCTAGTGCTGGTTCAGGTTCAAATGAATCATCTAAAGGAGGGTGAGCATGCAGAGGTGGATTTTCATCCTCACTGTCATCATCTGAAGAAGAAACCATATCATAAGAAGGAACAAATGCCGAAGATGGCTCGCAGGTCGAAGAAGGCACAATCGCCAAAGATGGCTCACAGGCCGAAGAAGGCACAATCGCCGAATTAGGCTCATAGGCCAAGAGATTTTCATCAAATTTAACATCTCTTCTAATAATAATTTGATTACAATGTGATTGAAGAAGTCTGTAACCTTTGACATCTTCAGAATAACCAACAAATATACACTTCTCACTTTTAGGCTACAATGCTTTCCTTTTCTCATCAGGAATGTGTGCCCATGCTATACTGCCAAATACATGGAAGTGACTTACATCTAGTTTAATTTTAGTCCAAGATTCTTCCGGTGTTATATTTTTAAGAGCCTTTGTGGGAGTCTGATTTACCATGTAATTTGCACAGTTGATGGCTTTCACCCAATACTTTAGACTTAATCCCTTAGATTGGATCATACAATTAGCCATTTCTTTTAATGTGCGGTTCTTTCTCTCAGCAACACCATTTTGTTGTGGTGTATATGGAACAATATGTTGCATTCGGATTCCCTGTGTAGTGCAGTAGCTTGTAAAATTATTGTTCACATATTCACCTCCATTATCTATTCTTAACCTTTGAATTTGATGTCTAGATTGCTTTTCTACAAGGGCCTTGTAGGCCAAAAACTTGTCGAAAACTTCACTTTTGAGTTTTAAGAATTAAACCCAAGTACGTATGGAAAAGTCATCAATGAAAGTTAAGAAATACTTGCACCCAAAAAAAGAAGGAGAAGAAAGTGGACCACACAAATCATTGTGAACAAGCTGCAAAGGACCCGAGGTGTGCCAAGAGGCACGTTTGTCAAAACTGTCCCGACGATGTTTGCCGAGAACACAACCGACACAAACACCATCTATGTATGAAACAAGAGGAATACCAGTCACCATATGTTGATTACATAGTTGCTGCAGTGAGCAATAGTTTAGATGACCAAACCACTCATGCCAAAGTTTTCTCAAGTCATCACTATGAAAAACAAAAACTGATGAAAAATTTGATGACCCAACATTGTCAAACTTGTACAACCTGGTAATATCATCATCAATTCCAGTTGCAAGAACATGCTTAGGATCTTTTAGATCCTTGATTACAATTTGGTGAGGTGAAAACTTGATGGTTTTACCTTCACCTGAATGAGTGATTTGATATACTGATAGAAGGTTACAAGAAAGACTTGGAACACATAATACATCATTGAAATGGCCATTATCTACTTGAACTGTTCCAGATTCTATAACACTAAGATATCTATCATCACCAACAAATATTTTCTTGGTGTTACATTCATTTAGAGCAGAAAATATGGCTTTATCCTTAGCCATATGATAAGATGCTCCTGAATCAATAAGCCACTCATCAAAAGAAGAAGTAGTAGTATAAGTTCAATTGAAGGAGAAACCAGAAGAAGAAAGTGCATGTCCATGAGAATAAGAAGTAGAATCAATACCGATATTGTGCTTCTTCATCGCTGCTTCTAAATCTGCTATCTTCTTGAAACATTTGGACTCATCATGACCATCTTTATCACAAAAGTTGCAATGTCTATTAGTATTCTTACTTTTATATTTTCTCCTTTGTCACCAGTAGGAGCTGAAGTTGTCTGAGCATGTTTGGGACCCTTATGTTGTTTGTTGTTGTAGCAAGGATGTTGCTTCTTGGGATACTTGGGTTTATCTTTATGTTGGGCAACTAAGGCTTTGTTGGAGGGACCTACAGTGTTGATCACTCCAAATTGTACAAGCGTATCTTCCTCTCGAATCAAGGAAGCACAAAAGGACTCAAGACTGGGTTTTTCATAAGCTTCTTCCCCTAGAACCTCTCTCATGGCATAAAAGGTAGATACAAACACAAAATATGCACTACCTAGCTTAGAAAGAATAAGATAGATGCAACGCTCTTCCTCCATATTTATCTTACATTTTTCACATAAAATTCTGAGTGTTTTAAACTTAGATAGATAGTCTCCAAGGAAAGAAAAATCATTTGGACTCAAGGTCGGTATTTGATTTTCTAAATTTTGTGCTCGAATAATATTGAGTTTACCAAACACAGATTCAATCATGTCCCAAGCTTCTTTGGGTTCATCAATATCTTGAATGTGGTACCTTAAATCAAGAGAGATGGAAATTCCAATCAGTCCATGTGCTTCGTCATTCCTATTATCCCACTTGGCTTTCTTATCAACATCAGTGGGTTCTTTTTCCTTTCCCAAGGTAATCTGGTACAAGCCTCTACTTCTTAATAAATCTTCCATATGAGATTTCCAATGGAAGTAGTTGTTGCTGGTAAGCAAGACGGTACTTGTAGAATCCATATTAAATGTATAGATAATGTGGATTTAAAAACTGAAAATGATGATATGGATGGAAAGAGCTCGAAACGTTATGCGGTTTTAAAAAAAAATGGCACTGAAAATAGACTTCTGATGTTAGAGTTATGCCCTTTTAAAAAAAATGCACAATCGGTAACCAAATGACCACGTGATTGTGTAAGTTGTTTTCTGAAGTGACCCACTTTTATAAAGAGAAGCGGGGATCACTTTTACAATGAAGTTACTTTATAAAATAAAAGTTGCATGCAAAATAAATAACTCTAAAATAAAATATTAAAGCTACTTATAGTGATTCACTTTTATACTTGAAGTGAAATACACTTTACAATTTTAGCATGAACTTTTTAAAAAAAGGTAACAAAAGAGAGACTTGAACTCAAGACCTCTTACTTAAAAAGGAAACTTTTAACCAAATGATCTAGTAAAACATATTGTAATGTTCAGAAGGAGGATTGGGGGTGTTTTTTTTGCTGTTGTGGAAGATGGCCTCGGAGACCATGCTAAAAAAAAACTCTTTTCACACAAGAAAAACATTTCGCTTCTCGATGACAACAAGTGTTAGATCTCGATTAGCTTACCCGGAAGATGCACCTTTTACTATATGTTTATGATTTTCCGAGATCGCACGGGGCGCGGGAAAAAGAGCATACACAGATATAAAAGAGTATCAACCCAGAAATAAATAAAACAAAACCAAAATAAAACCAAAATACTACTCTGCAAAAATTTATAAAAATGTGTATTCAAGCTTTATATCTCTGGATCTGACTGTAATGGTCGTATCTTGGGAAAACGGAGACCTTTTAGAGTGAAACAAAAAGTTCTCCTCACTGAAACGAGCGCTATGGATGCAATGGAATAGTCCTCTTAGCCCAAAAATGTATGAAAATGACAGAAAGTGGAGATGAGTAAACTCGGCTTCACGATCTCGGTCTTCAATAGGAGCGGGTCTTCAAACAACCTCTGATACCATGTTCGACAACACAGGTATTCCAACAGAGGACGAACACCTTCAGTAACCACTCACATAACCATATCAAATATCAACACATCGATGTTTTCACGTGGTAAAACCCCTAAGGGGAAACATCCATGGCCCCAGCCAATGCGGCCACTTGGAGCAGCTTATTAACGCAAAGAAAAAGATTACAGAGAGATTTTACAAGAGATTTTCTCACAATCGATCATCGAAAAATGACCCTCCATGCTCTTTAAATAGATATCATGGACCAATCGGGTGTTAAGCCATGGAACAATGGCCATTAAGATTGAGGAGAGTATGAATCATTGAATCACTCTATGTCAGGAACATATCGTGACCGTCGGATTTCCTAACTACAAATGCATACTAATGCATACTAAAGAAACACACTAAGAAACACACTTTTACCTAACGACATATTAGACCAAGTAGATCTTAACTAACTCCTAAGTGTCTAAATATCCTAACAATCTGAACTTTAGCACAACCTATCATCTTGAGTCTGATGGGCAGACAGAGCGGGTGAATCGAGTAATAGAAGAAATACTAAGATGTATGTGATGGACAAACCATCGAAATGGGAAGACTACCTACACTTGGTAGAATTTGCCTACAATAATGGGTATCAAGCATCGTTGAAGATGATCCCATTTGAATCACTTTATGGAAGAAAGTGAAATACTCCAGTAAGCTGGGATAATCGAGGTGATGGGGAAGTAATTGGGCCAGAGTTGCTCAAGGAAATGGAAGAACAAATGCTAAAAATTAAACAGAATTTAAAGGCTACCCAAGACAGGCAGAAAAGTTATGCTGATAAAAACCTAACCCACAGAGAGTTTAAGGTGGGTGATCATGTTTTCCTTAAAGTGAAAGACAATAGAAGTTCCCTAAAGCTGGGAAACTGTGCCAAGTTGGCAGCCAGATTTTGTGGGCCATTTAAAATCCTATAAAGGATTGGGCCTGTTGTATATATTCTTGCATTAAATGCATCCATGACTATATATAATGTATTTCATATTTCATTGCTTAAGAAATATATATCTGATGCTAATCATGTAATCGATTGGAATATGATTCAGGTGGAGCAAGAAGGTGTCTTGCAAGTGCATCCTATGCACATATTGGACCGGAAAATCAAACATCTCTGGAATCGATCCATACATCTTGTAAACGTCCATTGGACCTGGTACGGTCCTAAGGATGCGACATGGGAGCATGAGAATGATATTTGGACAGAATACCCACATCTTTTTGAATATTTTGAAAATCTTGTTGATGTTGTGTAAAAGTTTCACCGAGGACAGTGAAAAACTAAGGGAAGGGAATTGTAATATCCCCAAGGATGATCCCTGTTGTAATCATGTTTATGAATTGTAAATCGTGTTTTGTAGGCTACTGAGCCTAGTATTGATAAGCTGGTGGGATTATGTGTTTATTAGGATGGGGAGCCTAAGTGTTAAAGGCTAAGAGATTGTTTTTTTATATGTGATATGAAGAACATTAAATAAAGATTAAACATCGTTGCGTGTAGACTGACCACGAAGAAAGAGTGATGGGGGACTAAGCTTCTAGAGGGTGAGTAATGGAAAAGGGGATGAAAGGTTGGAAAGAGGGGCTAATATTAGGGGCTTAAGTCCTTGAGAAAAATATTTTATTCTTATTCCAAAGTTGTGTGACAAACATGTTTTTATCCTAAGTCCTATGAGAGGCAACACATGAATCTCCGATGTGTGCAAAAAGGAATGCATGCATTTCTAGGAAGACAAGTGTCGACCTGGGCGCATGCGGTTAATAGTTGAAGCATCAGCTAAGTTAGGGGTTGGTCCTCCATTTTACAGTCGATTGTCTGAAACCAGGAATTTCGTTCGATCTCTGCATGCATACCCTCACGCAGCTCTGAAACCCGAAGCCTGGATGTTTTCTTGAGAAGCCGATACACCCTCTCTATGAACCGTTGAGTCTATGTTCGACCTCTGCGTGGATTTCTTGTCGTGCATCCTGAAACCGGTGTTACCTGAACCATGTTGTGTCTTAGTGGATTGTTGTCGTTTTTTGGACATCGACACCCAATTTTCTTGTTGCTTCTCTCACCCATCAGTTAATCGAAATATGTTGTTGTTGTTGTTATCCTGAACTTGAGAGAAATGAGTTGAAAGCTAGTTGAAGAAATGGGTTGTCAGTCCCGTGGTAGAAGAGGTAGGTTGTCAGGCCTCTGAGCAGCTCTCTCTAGGTGAGAGAGTGTGCTGGGAATGTTGGCATGTTTTACAGGCAGTATATGCTTTTCATTGATGGCAAGTACAATAGCGATGATGGCTTGAGTACAGGAAGGATGTGCTAGGCGGGCACCAGAAGTCTTTTGGGAAGATGTTGCAGAGCAAGCTCAAAAAAATCAGAGTTTGCAGCGATGGATCTCATTGAAGATTTCCTGATGAACGTCGGATCTAAGCTCGAGGTCCGACTGACGTTGGATCCAGGAGAACTTACACGCTCTTTAATGAGCAAGGTGAAATGAGAAACCCCGAAAAATAACCTCAACAAAGACTCTACTTCGGAGTTTCGGTTACCGGGAGATGGAGAAGTCAAGAGTAGAGACTCTCCAACACAGGAGTATCAAAGTCGCGAAATGTGAAACCCCAAAATCATGAAATAGGCGCATCGCTCAGAGTTTCGGATACCGAGAGATAGGGATGTCATGGACTCTCATCATCAGGAGTCTCGAAATGCCGAAATGCGAAATCTCGAAACCTGAAAGAAGGCACATCACTCAGAGTGTTGGATACCGGGATTTCGGTTACCGGGAGATGGAGATGTCAGAGACTCACATCATCAGGAGTCCTGAAGTGCCGAAATGAAAAAACCTGAAACAGGCGCATCGCTTGGAGTGTTGGATACCGGGATTTCGGTTACCGGGAGATGGAGATGTCAGAGACTCACATCATCAGGAGTCTCGAAGTGTCGAAATGCGAAAACCCAAAACAGACACATCGTTTGGAGTACAGGATACCGATATTTCGGATACTGAGAGATGGAAATGATAAAGACTCACATCATAAGGAGTCCCGAAGTCGATAAATGATAAAGAATTCATACCATAGTTTCAGATACCGTGAGTAGGAGAAGTCAAGAGTAAAGAGTCTTCATCAAAGGAGTCCCGAAATCACGAAACTCGAAGTCGCAAAATGTCACAAACAAGATCTGTTTTGGAGTTTTGGGCACTGCGACATGGAGAGTCAAGAAACTTTACAACAGGAATACCGAAATGTCGATTCACCAAAATGAGAAACGTTGGAGTACCAGATTGTTGATATGACTCCATTTCGGAGTTTCGGATACCTGGAGTTGAAGTGTCAAAACACTTCATCACAGGAGTACCGAAATGCCGAAGTGTCGAAAAGCGAAATTGAGAAATGTAGTTTTTGAATAAGGCTATGATCACAGCCATTAGTCACATCAGCGAGATATAGAGGAAAGAGCTAGAGAAACCAAGCTCCATTTTGGGGATCATGACATGGAGTGTCGAGGCACTTGATCACACATATCCCAAAATGTCAAAGAGCGGAATGCTGAAATGAATGCAAGACTAATGAAAGTCATCCAACAGTGTAGATGAAATTAAATAAGATCGGAGGGCTGTTGTTGCACTTTAGAGTATAATTGCTAGAAATGACTGATAGTTTCTGCCAGAGGACTCGAAGAGACTTCTGAGTGACTGCTAGAGAAGCTAAAGAGTCTCAAGGAATCTACCAGTGGAATGAAGACTATTCGTAGAGGCAATTGACAGATAGATCTAACAGCCAAAGAAGCTGAAGAGGTGTCATGATGATCAAGCAGAGCACTTGACACTGAGACAGCATGTAGAAGCATGGGAGAGAGAATGCAGAAGGGGCACAAAGACTATAAGTAGGCAGAACAAATAAGAGATGGGTGTTGTTGTTGTGAGTGATTCAGGAGTGTAGAAGGAGGAGCGTGCAACAGCTAAAATGGCGTGAAGAGGAATGGTGCATGTCATGGAGTTGGGGCACATAGCATGAAAGGAAAAAACAAATAAAGTGCAAGGAGGTGTTCAAAAAGACAGTGAGACACTAAAGGAAGGCTGAGGTGCTCCTATAGAGAAAAGCAAAAGGTCAGAAATCCCAAGAAGATGCATACAGAGAGACACTGATACAGGAGAGCAGAGCAACATAGAAGAATAGTGATAAGCCTGGTAAGCCAATGATAAATATTGTATCACTGTGATAAGTTTCATTAGAAAAGATATAAATTTAAGGGTGGTAGGGAGGTGCTATGGAGGATGGTTGTCCTCAGTGGTTCAAGTGGGTGCTTGAACAAAGGGAGTTGGAGCTTCCATCTGGTTGCAGCCAGAGAAACCAGGGTGGCAGGGTGGTGCAAGGGAGAACTGTTGTTCTCTGTTTTACAGGTTGGTGCCTGTATGATTTGAATTTGGTGCTTCCATCCAGTTGGTGTTGGAACACCGGGGAGTTCGTGCTTCCCTCTAGTTGGTGCTAGAGAAACCAGGGAGTTGGTGCTTCCTTCTAGTTGGTACTAGAGAAACAAGAGAGTTGGTGCTCTCAACAAGTACCAGCTTGCAAAACGGAGTTTGTAGCCTCATTATGAGTTGGTGCTCATATGTATGATAATGTAAATAATGTAAAGATTACTTATCATATAAAGAAGAAGAGGTTTTTACCCCTTATTGGTTTCCTCAGGAAATATCTGTCTCTGTGTATCTCACATGTGGGACTGATGCTGAATGTGCTATTACTTATTTCCCTGAATTATTTTGATTATCATTTAGTACTTTGTAAAGAGTTAAAATAAGAATAATTGTTTAAGCACGGTAACAACTGATTCATCCCCCCTCTCAATTTTCCAACAATTGGTATCAGAGCCGGCCCCTTTTATCTAATGGTAGATCCTAGTGCTTAAACATGTCAAGCGATGAAGGAAATTCAACCAATAAGGCCCCTTTGTTCAATGGAACAAACTTTTCCTTCTGGAAAGTTAGAATGAGAACCTACATATGGATTTAGGTGCAGATGTTTGGGATGTGGTAGATACTGGTTATGTAAAGCCAGTTGTAATAGCTAATAAGGATGACAAACTAGAATTTAGCTTCAATGCTAAGGCTATGAATGTTATCTTGAGTGGGCTTGCAGAAGAAGAATTCGTAAAAGTTATGCATCTAGGAACTGCCAAAGAAATGTGGGACAAACTCATTAACAGTTATGAAGGTAATGAGAAGGTAAAGGATGCCAAGCTTCAAACCTACAGAATGCATTTTGAACAACTGAAGATTAAAGAAGATGAAACTGTTCGAAAATACTTTCTGAGAGTAGAAGAAATGGTAAATGCAATGAAATAACTTGGTGAAACAATTGAGGAACCTTATTTAGTTCAGAAAATATTGAGATCTCTCCCAGATAGGTTCAATCCGAATGTCTCTGCTATAGAAGAACTAAATGATCTAAGAACCTTGGAGTTTGATCAACTTCTAGGTACATTGACTACATATGAAATGAGAATAGTTAAAGATAAACCCACCTCTAGAGAAGCATCATTTAAAGCAGACAAGAATGAGGATTCTGAGACCGATGAAATTGACGAAAAAATTGTGAAGAGACTGAAGAAGGGATCGGGCAAATACAAAGGTAAACTACCTTTCAAATGTTTTAACTATGGTAGGATAGGTCATTTTGAAAATAAATCTCTCCACAAAGGAAAGGATCAAACATGTGATGATGAGGAGAAGTACAAACACAAAAATTTCTTTAAAGAGAATAACTTTAAGAAGAAAAGTCTTTGCGTAAACAATAATGATGATCCTTCAGATGATGAAGACAATGACTCATCTATTGAAGATAAACTAAATGACTTCATACTTATGGCCAAAAAGGATTATGATAATCACAACACAGGGAGTGATGTTAATGAAGAAGAATCTCTGGTTGACATGGAAGGAGAAATGATCAGTGGACTGGAAGAGATTGACATACTAAGAATCAAGAACAGAAAGAAAAGACAATTGTTGATACAGTTCGAGAAAGACAGTAAATAACCTGATGAAGACCTTGTCCTACTAAAAGTAGGATTAGAAGAGGCAAAGAAAATTGAAGACATTCTAAAATGACAGTGATTAGAAAAGAAGGCAAGATGTGAAGCATTAGAACAAGAAGTAGTGAAAACTATGAAAGAGATGGAGAAGTTTCAAGCCTTGTATAATCAGAATCTTTCAAGTATCAAAGCTTCAGAAGGATTAGCCACCATTTTGAATCAGCAAAGGAATCCAAAGCTAAAAATTGGTTTGGGTTATGAAGAGGGATCAAGTAGTGGAAAGACAAGAAATGAAGAACCCTTCAAGTTTGTCAAGTGTACAACCAATGAAAACAACAAACCTGCAGAAACAAACGAAGGCAATCAACCACCCAGGACGAGTAAATAAAAAGGTGTCAGGATTGAATATGTAGAACAAAGAAATAGTGCGCTCCTTGCTGAAAGACGTCATCAGCATGGAAGAAATCGATTTGCTCAAAGAAGACAACCATTTTTCAAGTACAAAGAATTTTTATATGGCTATTGTTTCTACTGTTCTAACTTTGGTCACAAAGCTATAAATTGTTCCTTAAGACTTAGACATGAGCAATTAAGATTTCAAAGGAATAAATACTTTCCACAACAAAGAATGATGCAGCCAAATAAAAAACCTTCACAGATTGCAAATTGCCAAATTAAGTCTAGGGACATGCAACTAAGGAGGTCAAGAAATAATCAACAGTCAATGAGTAGACAACGCTGCAACAATAATTTTAACCTATTGAACAATGAGATTGAATGCTACATATATCATAACTATGGACATAAATTTGTTGACTGTCGATTAAATAACTATGAACCAGATTTGAATTCCCCTACTAAAAATGTCAAGTTTTGGAAGAAGAAAGAAAGTGACAAGTGTGGATTAGTGTTGTCAGCTCAAAGAAAAATGAACCCTTGGTATATAGACAGTGGATGTTTCAAACATATGATAGGAGACAAAGGTAATTTTCTATCCCTAAGTGAAAGAAAATCAGGAAACATAACCTTTGGAAATGATGCTCCAGGTAAAATAAAGGGCAAAGGGATGGTGAGCTTAAGTAATGGAAAAGGAAAATCCCAAGATGTTCTACTTGTAGATGGGATGAAACATAATCTACTCAGTGTAAGTCAAATGTGTGACAGAGGATTTGAAGTGGTGTTCACATCCAAGGAATGCAAGATAAAATATGTAACCTAACGACATGTGGTGGCCAAAGGCATCAGGACAGAAAATAATGTATATGTGCTGAAAGAAAATAGAGAAGAATGTCATCTAAGAAGACGTGATGAAAGCTAGTTATGGAATAGGAGACTTGGACATCTAAACTTTGACCACTTAATCAAACTCAAAAAACTCGAGGCAGTAAAAGATCTTCCGAGAATATCAAAGCCCCAAGATTCAATGTGTAAACCCTGTCAAGTAGGGAAGCAAAACATGACACAGTTTAAGTCCAAGAGCTTTACTTCAATAGAGAAACCACTTCAACTAGTTCATATGGATCTATGTGGACCATCAAGACAAGAAGACATAGGGAAAGAAAACTACTTCATGCTGATTATCAATGATTACTCCAGACTTACTTAGGTTTCCTTTCTCAAGGAAAAGGATGAAGCATTTGATAAGTTTAAAATATTTAAGGCTTTAACTGAGACTCAAATAGGCAAGAGGTTAAAGGCAGTAAGATCAGACCGGGGAGGAGAGTTTATGTCAAGAGACTTCAAGGAATTATGTGATGAGCATGGGATCAAGAGAGAATACACAATACCAAGAACTCCACAACAAAATAGAGTTGTTGAGAGGAAAAACAGAATAGTGCAGGAAATGGCCAGGTCAATGATGAATGAGAAGAACATTGGCCAAACCTACTGGGTAGAAGCAATACACATAGCAATCCATGTTCTTAACAAAGCTCACCTCAGACCACAAAGTGACAAGACACCTTATGAACTGTGGTTTGGGAGACCTGCTTCAATTAAACACTTCAAAGTCTCTGGGAGTAAATGCTACATAAAGAATAATGACGAGAACCTCGGAAAATATGATGATAGGGTTGATGAAGGTATCTTCTTAGGGTATGCTACAAATAGTAAAGGATATAGATGCTATAATAAGAGGCTACATAAAATGGTTGACTATATTAATGTAAAAGTTGATGAAGGAATCCCAGCAAGAGATATGTAAAATAATGAGTCTTCTACAGAAGACACAGCTAAAGCTGAAGATGAATAGGTCCAAGAATCAGAAAATGAAGACTCTAAATCAGATGAAGACTCAGACACTCAGTCAGACTCAAATCAGTAGTCAACTTCAAATTCCTCCTCCAGAATCATTCAAAAGAATCATCCTGCAAGTCAGATAATTGGAGAAAAAGACAAAGGTGTACAAACTAGGAGAAAGCTAATCAAAAACACCGAACACTCTCATATAGCCTTCATATCCATGATGGAACCCAAGAATTTTAATGAAGCCAGCAAAGATGACCATTGGGTTAAAGAAATGAATGATGAACATGATCAGATTGAGAAAAACAATACGTGGGAGATGGTTCATAGACCTGAAGATAGAAATGTCATTGGCTCCAAATGGATCTTTAAGAATAAGTTGAATGAGCAAGGACAAGTTGTCAAGAACAAAGCAAGATTAGTCTGTAAAGGATATGCTCAGATAGAAGGATTGGATTTGATGAAACATTTGCACCCATAGCAAGATTAGAAGCTATCAGAATGTTTCTTGCCTATGCTTGCCATAAAAGGTTTAAATTCTATCAAATGGATGTCAAGTCAACTTTTCTAAATGGAGATTTAAGTGAAGAAGTCTATATGGAACAACCAGAGGGTTTCAAACTGTCTGATAACCCTGACTTAGTATGCAAGCTGAAGAAAGATTTATATGGTTTAAAACAAGCCCCTCGAACTTGGTATCACAGACTGGATACGTATCTCAAAGACAAAGGGTTCAAGAGAGGAACAATTGATAGCAATCTATATATTAAAATAGAGGATAATAATTTTCTCATTGTATTGGTCTATGTATATGACATCATCTTTGGATGTAATAAGGATCCATTGGTATAATGGTTTGCTTCTGCCATGGAATTTGAGTTTGAAATGTCCATGATAGGAGAACTGTCATTTTTTCTTGGTCTGCAAATTACGCAAAGGTCTAAAGGGATGTTCATTTCTCAAGAAAAATATATAAGAGAAATGTTGAAAAGATTTCAAATGGAAGACTCCAAACCTGTGGGTACACCTATGGTTACTGGATGAAAATTAAGCAAGAATGATGACTCACCTGATGTTGATCAAAGATCATATAGGTCAATGATAGGCAGCCTCTTGTACATCACAACATCCCGCCCAGATATAATGCATGTTGTTGGAATGGTAGGAAGATTTCAGTTTGCACCTAAACAGAGTCATTTGCAAGCTGTCAAAAGGATATTCAAGTATTTGAAAGAAATAATGACTTATGGTCTGTGGTATCCCATAAATCATAATTTTCAGTTAACTGCTTATTCAGATGCAGATTGGGCAAACTGTGTTGATGAGAGAAAAAGCACCAGTGGAGGATCATTCTTCCTGGGTGACTCATTAATAGCATGGATTAGTAAAAATCAAGGTTCCATTTCTTTATCAACCACAGAGGTAGAGTACATTGTTGTTGCTACCTTTTGCACTCAGGTATTATGGATGATTCAGACACTTGCGGACTTGGAGGTAAAATACGCTACACCGATCCCAATTCATTGTGATAACACTAATGACATCAGTGTGTCTAAGAATCTTGTATTCCACTCCAAGACCAAGCATATTCCCATAAAATACCATTTTCTAAGAGAGAAAGTCACCAATCAAGTTGTTCAGGTTCAGTACATTCCAACCACAGAACAAATAGTAGACATCTTTACTAAACCCCTAGATAAGACCCCTTTTGAATATCTCCGACAGAAGCTAGGTGTCATCCCGCTTCACACCTAAGAGAGTCCATCCTATTAGGGGGAGTCTTATATTGATTTCATATTTGATACCTCCTAAAAATACTACAACAGCTCAGGGGGAGCATGTTTTCTTTCACATTGATGTCAAAGGGGGAGAAAAGAACAGGTCCGGGTGTCTCTATTGCCATCAATGCCAAAGGGGGAGATTGTTGGCATGTTTTACAGGCAGTATATGCTTGTCATTGATGGAAAGTACAACAACGATGATGGCTTGAGTACAGGAAGGATGTACCACGCAAGCACCAAAAGTCTTTTGGGAAGATGCTACAGAGCAAGCTCGACAAAATCAGAGTATGCAGCAATGGATCTCATTGAAGATTTCCTGATGAACGTCAAATCTAAGCCCGAGGTCCGACCGGCATTGGATCCAGGAGAACTTACATGCTCTTTAACGAGCAAGGTGAAATGTGAAACCCTAAAATATCACCTCAACAAAGACTCCATTTCGGAGTTTCAGTTACGGGGAGATGGAGAAGTCAAGAGTCGAGACTCTCCAACATAGGAGGCTCGAAGTCGCGAAATGCGAAACCCCAAATTCGTGAAATAGGCGCATCACTCAGAGTTTCGGATACCGGGAGATAGGGATGTCATGGACTCTCATCATCAAGAGTCCCAAAATGCCAAAATGCGAAATCCCGAAACCCTAAAGAAGGCACATCACTCGGAGTGTTGGATACCAGGATTTTGGTTTCTGGGAGATGGAGATGTCAAAGACTCACATCATCAGGAGTCCCGAAGTGATGAAATGTTAAAACCCAAAACAGGCGCATCGCTTGGAGTGTTGGATACTGGGATTTCAGTTACCGAGAGATGGAGATGTCATAGACTCATATCATCAGGAGTCCCGAAGTGCCGAAATGTGAAAACCAAAAACAGGCGCATCTCTTGGAGTACTGGATACCGGAATTTCGGATACTGGGAGATGGAAATGACAAAGACTCTCATCATAAGGAGTCTCAAAGTCGTGAAACCCGAAGTCGAGAAATGATACACACTTCATACCAAAGTTTCAGATATTGTGAGTAGGAGGAGTCAAGCGTAAAGACTCTTCATTAGAGGAGTCCCGAAATCGTGAAACGCTAGAGTACCAGACTGTTGATCTAAATCCATTTCGGAGTTTCGGATACCAGCACTACTACATATTGTAAAAATTCCGACGTTTTATTTGCGGCGTTATGGACAAAATTGTCCATATTGTCGCAAAATAGAGGAAATTTATAAAAAAAAAGGTTCATGTTGCCCGATAACGTCGCTCTTGCCACGTTAACGTCTCTCTTGCCACGTTTTCCACTGGAGCGTCTCTCTTGCCACGTTTTCCACTGGAACGTCACTCTTGCCACGTTTGTGAAGATGTATGTCGCAATTGCCACGTTAACGTCGGTCTTTCCACGTTAACGTCGGTCTTGCCACGTTTTCCACTAGAACGTCGCTCTTGCCACGTTTTTCATTGGAACGTCACTCTTGCCACGTTTCTGAAGATGTATGTCGCAATTTCCACGTTAATGTCGCTCTTGCCACGTTAACGTCTCTCTTGCCACGTTTTCCACTGGAACGTCTCTCTTGCCACGTTTGTGAAGATGTATGTCGCAATTGCCACGTTAACATCGGTCTTGCCACGTTTTCCACTGGAACGTCTCTCTTGCCACGTTTGTGAAAATGTATGTCACAATTGCGACGTTTGTGAAACTAGGTTTTCCCCTCCAACGGTCACCTTAGTATGTTCACCAAGTCAAATACCAACGGTCACTTAGGACTTTTTT
>ML816167.1:71058-88487 GCA_009831015.1 Picea engelmannii | reverse complement strand
CAAGAGAGACGTTGCAAACGTCTCTCTTGCCACGTTTGAAACGTCGGTCTTGCCACGTTTGCAAAGTCTCTCTTGCCACGTTTGAAACGTCGGTCTTGCCACGTTTGCAACGTCTCTCTTGCCACGTTTGAAACGTCGGTCTTGCCACGTTTTCAACGTCTCTCTTGCCATGTTTGAAACGTCGCAATATAGACGAAAACTAGGTCGTCGGAAAAACGACGTCATGTGAAACGACGTTTGAGGGGGTCTGAGGTTTGTCGGTCTTCCGACAATAGAAAGTGGCAATTGCGTCGAACGCGCCGTCGAAATTTGACCCAAATGCAGTAGTGCAGGAGTTGAAGTGTCGAAACACTTCACCATAGGAGTACCTAAATGCCGAAGTGCCGAAATGCGAAATTGTGAAATGTAGTTTTTGAATAAGGCTATGGTCACAGCCATTGGTCACATTGGTGAGAGATAGAGGAAAGAGCTAGAGAAACCAAGCTCCATTTCGGGGATCACGACATGGAGTGTCGAGACACTTGATCACACAAATCCTGAAATGTCGAAGAGTGGAATGCTAAAATGAATGCAAGACTAATGAAAGTCATCCAATGGTCCAGATGAAATTAAATAAGATCGGAGGGCTATTGTTTCACTTTAGAGTATAACTGCTAGAAATGACTGATAGTTTCTACCAGAGGACTCGAAGAGACTTCTGAGTGATTTCCATAGAAGCTGAAGAGTCTCAACGAATCTACCAGTGGAATGAAGACTGTTCATAGAGGCAATTGACAGATAGCTCTAACAGCCTGAGAAGCTAAAGAGGTGTCATGATCATCAGGCAAAGCACTTGACATTAAGACAGCATGCAGAAGCATGGGAGAGAGCATGCAGAAGGGGCACAGAGACTATAAGTACGCAGAACAAAGAAGAGATGGGTGTTGTTGTTGTGAGGGATTCAGGAGTGTAGAAGGAGGAGCGTGCAACAGATGAAATGGCATGAAGAGGAATGGTGCATGTCATGGAGTTGGGGCACTTTGCATGAAAGGCAGAAGCAAAGAAAGCACAAGGAAGGGTTCAGAAAGACAGTGAGACACTAAAGGAAGGATGAGGTTCTCCTATAGAGAAAAATAGAAGGTTAGAAATCCCAGGAAGATGCAGACAAAGAGACATTGATACAGGAGAGCAGAGAAACATAGAAGAACAATGATAAGCCTGGTAAGCCAATGATAAATATTGTATCACTGTGATAAGTTTCATTAGAAAAGATATAAATTTAAGGGTGGTAGGGAGGTGCTAGGGAGGACTGTTGTCCTTAGTGTTTCAAGTGGGTTCTTGAACAAAGGGAGTTGGAGCTTCCATCTGGTTACAGCTAGCGAAACCAGGGTGGCAGGGTGGTGCAAGGGAGAACTAGTGTTCTCTATTTTACAGGTCAGTGCCTGTATGATTGGAAGTTGATGCTTCCATCCAGTTGGTGCTGGAACACTGGGGAGTTGGTGCTTCCCTCTAGTTGGTGCCAGAGAAACCAGGGAGTTGGTGCTTCCTTCTAGTTGGTACTAGAGAAACCAGAGAGTTGGTGCTCTCAGCAAGTAGCATCTTGCAAAAAAGAGGTTCTAGCCTCATTATGAGTTGGTGCTCCTATGTATGATAATGTAAAGAATGTAAAGATTACTTATCATATAAAGAAGAAGAGGTTTTTACCCCTTATGGGTTTCCTCAGGAAATATCTGTCTCTGTGTATCTCACATGTGTGACTGATGCTGAATGTGTTATTACTTATTTCCATGAATTATTGTCATTATCATTGAGTACTTTGTAAAGAGTTAAAATAAGCATAATTGTTTAAGCACGGTAACAACTAATTCACCCCCCCCTCTCAGTTGTCCAATAGAGAGGTGGTTTTCTCCCAGAGAGAGTCCAACACTAGCTTCGAAGCTCTTAGAATTCCTAATCCAACATGTTACCGAGACCCGGAGAGGGAGGTGAAGCACCGATGGACTATGCTTGTTAAGGTTTATGCTCCTGGGTGGAATAGGCATGTGGAGAATGAGAGTCTGTGATTAGTGGGTGTAAGAAGGCTCCTGGAGAGAATCCTTCTGGTTTCTCTATGAATTTTTCCTACAACCTCAGCCCAGTATAGGATTCCCTTGCCTTGGGTGGAGCTTAGTCCCAGCTCGGGGGTGACCCACTGCTAAGTGTGATGAGCAATGTGGTCTAAGGCTGGGAGTTTTGTGGAAGGTCTGCACATGATTGGTGGAGTTATTACAGTTTCTAAGATAAGTATCATTGTGTATTTTAATATCAACTAAAATGCATGTTTGTGATGCTTGTAATATTATCATGTATTCCGTTGCAATGATATTTATTGTTAATTCCATTATTTCTGAATGTTAGTAGTAATATTGTGATTACTTTGTATTGTTTGGTTAAAGGAGTTAATTTGATTTAATATGCATGTTATATATATAAGTATGAGAATGTTTCTGCGTAGTAGCATTGCCCAATAGTGGGGTTGATGGCCAGGGATGTTACAGTAGAGAAGAACATAGAATTCAAAATAGAGATCAAATAAGAGCACATCGACAAAGACAATAGAAAGGAATAAAAAAGGTAATGACATAAATTTATCCTATTTATTTAAGAAGTAGCAATCACCAAAATCATAAACCAATAGTGCTAAATGATGATGAACTTAGAAAAAATCTAGTGTACTAGTGGTTTCATATGAAGATGAATTTATCACACATAAAAACCTTCGGGAAATAATTGATAAATTGGGTCATATTGAAATGTGTCATGTGTGTGAGGAATCATATCCCAACATTCAAGTGATGACTATTGATACAGTTCTAATGTGTATGAGATGTAAAAGAGAGGGTACCATTCATATATTTTCATATTGAAACCATATGTATCTTGGGTTGCAACCTTTGGTCCTTGCATGTATTACACAAGTGAAAAGATGTTGATATCATGACCTATTCCAGTTTTGAATTAATGCATTCAATAGGAGGGAGTTCACACTTCAGTTTGATCAGTTGACTGGAGTCTAGATGCCACATTGGTATTATCACCATGAAGCATTGGAATCATCACCAGATAATGCGCATTTTCCTTGGGATCATCACCAGACTAGCACATTACCCATGATTCCCTGATCTCCTCCTCACTTCACTCTGTTTTAGTTAGTTAACTTAAGACTGATAGACTAGTTAACTCATATAGGTGGCAATTCACTCCTATAACTTCTCGAGAGACTAAACTAGGTAGCATTTTAATCTCGTAATTGTTGGCGTGTGTCCACATCACTCTATACCACCACTATGGTGCATTGGATTCTCCTCCAGTGTGTATTGGTTGAGTTATACAAAGTATATCATGTTTAAATTATCATTCATTCATTTGGTTAATGAGAATTCTTCCATTCTTACTCTCCTGCTTCTTTTTTCTTATATTTTCTCTGCAACTGTGTATGTCAATTCCTATATAGATATATTTTGTGGAGCTTCAACACATTTACATGGTATCAAAACCCACAGACTTCTAGGGAAAATCCACACCAAATTATTTTTGCAGGTACAAAAGATTGAAGACAACGGAAAAATGGAATTTTCAAAAGAATTCACTCTTACACCTTACAAATTATTTTCATGGAAGGAGAATATGATCATGCAAATTCAAAGAAAAGGATTGCATAGGTTAACCATGAACAAAGAGATAGAACCAACATCAGCCATAGAAAAATCCAAGTATCTAAATCGAATATATAAAGCATTTGGAACAATTTGCAGTCTCATTTCTCTTGAACTCCTATTTCACATATCCTCCTGTAAAACCCCCAATGAAGCATGGACCACCATGGAAGGGATTTTTTTAAAACAATATTATATGAGGGGACACATGATTGAGGTAGAATTGCTCGCATTGGATCCAAAAAGCTTCGACAATCTCCAAGATTTCTTTACCAAATATAGGGATTTGTTGTCACAACTCAAGGCTTATGAGGTTGATAAATCTAAGGAGGAGAAACAAATGTCTCTCTCCATTCTCTCCAAACTTGGTCTAAAATGTTCAATGTTTGTTTCCACATTTGATTAAGTTAGATTCACCTCTGATCCACCTAGAATAATCCTTCTCTTGAGGACTTTATCGAGTCTCTGACATAAGAGAAGAACAAGCTCATCAACATGGGAAAAGTCAAAGGGCCAAAGGCATATGCACTTACTCTGCAAGATGACAAAAATCATCGATATTAGAAATATAAAGATAAAGAAAAAAGGAAAGTACATGCAAATCAAAAGAAGGAAGGGTACTCAAAACCCTTCAACGATGCCTCTAGATCCAAAGGTGGAAAGGGAAGAAAAGGAGAGAAATGCATTTACTGCCATAAAGGATTCCATCCAGAATCTACAAGTATGCGAAAACAGATAGATCTAATGACCCAAATACTTCAGCAAAACAACCTTGGAGATCACATCCTAGAGAGTGTCAAGAAGAAGAATCCATAAGATCAGAATCCCAAGAAAGGAAATTATAGCCATGCTTTGATTGTCATCAACTCCTCTCTCGATGCTTGTATCATAGATTCAGGAGAATCACGCCACATGGCTGCCACAAAATAAATATATTTTTCATTGGACGCATGAAAAGGTCCTCCCATTCTGATGGAAGACAACTCTCCAGTTGAGGTCACTGACAAAGGAAGGATTGAACTCACAAACATAATCTTCGAGAATGTGTTGCACGTTCCCAAACTTTTTGTCAATCTTCACTCTATGTATCAAATGGAAAATTTTGTCACCGTAAAGAGACTCATATTCACACCTACTATAGTAGATATCTATGACATGCAAACCAATTCTGGGGTTGCTACCCATGAGGTAAATCATCAATCTAGACTTTACACATTTTCTGAATTTATTGAACCAAATTCTGCATTATTGCTTACCCATGCTAATGAAAGCAGTAGGATATGGCACAAAAGGTTCGGGGATTCAAATTTAAGATATATGCAACAAATTAGAAAGCAGGGAATGGTTGATGGTCTACCCAACATCCACTTCTCTAAAGGAATTTGTGAGGGATGTGTTCTTGGAAAACACCCTCAAGAGAAATTCAAAAAAGGAAAGACTCATAGAGCTTCCTCTCCTTTAGATATGATCGATAGTGACCTCATGGGCCCTTTTCCACATCCATAAATTAAAAAAGAAAGGTATGTGCTCATTTTTGTTGATGATTTCTCAGACTTCACATGGATTTTATTTCTCATGCAAAAATCAGAGGTCTTTCAACACCTCAACGATTTCAAAACCCTTGTTGAGACACAGTCAAGAAAGAAAATCAAAATCCTCTGAACTGATAATGAGGGAGAGTATGTTAACCATGAGATCCAAAATATTTTTCATGAGGTAGGGATTCAGTTGTAGCACACAGTTCCCTATACTCCACAACAAAATAGAGTTGTTGAGCTGAAGAAAAGATCTCTAAAAGAGATGGCATCTTGCATGCTACATGCAAAGTCACTTCCACAGAGATTATGTTCTGAGGAACTTAGTTGTGAAACCTACATGTAAAAAACATATTCCCTTAGATCTATCAAGGATAAGACCCCCTACGAGGCTTGGAGCGGCCTCAAACCAGATGTGACCCACTTTCATATTTTCAGTTCACGTGCATGGTCTCAGATTCCCTTTGAAAAGAGGAAGGCACTTGAGACACAAAGAACATAGTGTATATTTGTTGGATAAATAGATGGTGTTAATGGATACATACTTATTGATCTTTCCTCAGAGTGGATCATCATTGAATGAAGCATCCAATTCGAGGAAAGTGTCTCGCATGTAGCTCAGCAGCTGCATGCAGACAACTTTGTTCCTGCACCTGTCATAGATGATGAGCATGCTCATGCCGAATCTTATTTAGATGAGAGTTATGATTCATAGGATTTAGATGATCCAGATACAAATTCAGTATAGTCAGAAGTAGAGTGAATGCATCCAGATGCAGATGCAAAGCCAGAGAAGAGCCCAAGTGGGCCCAGACTACTCTTCAAGATGCAGGGGATCTTGTTGGTGATCAAACTGATACTAGGATGACTCGATATGATTTTGAGGAACCTCCTCTTGTAATCACTTCCACTAAACCATTTCCACCCATGCATCTTTTCTTGGTTCAGTCTTCAGATCCACATTCATATGGCAAGGTTGTTGGAAATCCCTTTTGGGAATACTCCATGCAAGAGAAGTACAACTCCCTCCTCGAGAACCAGGCTTGGGATCTAACTCCCCTTCCTTCCAGAAGTAAACTTGTTAGATGCAGATGTATCTACAGGTCCAAGATCACAATGGATGGACATATTAGTAGATACAAAGACAGGATAGTTTCCAAAGGATTTCAGCAGGTGCATGGCATTGACTATGATGATACCTTTGCTCCAATAGTGAAGATGGATTCCATAAGTTTGGAACTTGCCATTGCAGTTTCCAAGGAATGGAAAGTCCATCATATGGATGTGAAGAATACATTTCTTCATGGTGATCTCTCTGAGGAGATCTATATCGAGCAACCCCAGGGATTTATGCAGGGTTCATCTTTGGTTTGTTGACTGAAGAAATCTCTTTATGTCCTCAAGTAGGCTCCGATGGCACGGTATGCCAAGATGGACTCCTCCTTGTTGTCACAGAACTTTGCATGTTGTAAATTAGACCCGAATGTTTACATTCTCAGGATGGCTTATTCACTTATACCCCTAGTTTTGTATGTTGATGATTTGTTAATCATCGTTTTCTTGACTTTAGTGATTGTTGCAGTCAATAAGATTCTACATAACAAGTTCTTGATGACAGACATGGTTCCTCTACATTTATTCCTTGGACTCGAGATCAGTCACGATGCATAAAACATCAAACTGTCTCAGGCCAAGTATGCACGAGATCTCCTTGAGAGATTTCACATGACAGACTCCAAGTCTTCCCCAACTCCTTTCCTATCAAGAGACAGACTTGAGGATAGCGGGGAAACTCTAGTGGTTGAAAACACACTATACATACAACTAGTGGGGAGCTTGTTGTATCTCACACACTCTAGACCAGACCTCTCTTATGTAGTTGGAGTAGTCTCCAGGTTCATGCAGGAGTTGCATGAACTACATTGGAAGGATGCAAGGCATAGCCTTGGATACGTATGTGGATGCATTACCTTTGGGATTCATTATGCAACAGACTCTACATTGGACCTCATCGGGTTCACTGCTTCTAACTGGGATGGTGATAGCATTGATCATAAGTCGACATTTGGTTACTCACTCAGTGTTGGTTTCAAGCCTATCTGTTGGTCGAGAAAGAAGCAGGTTGTTATTTCTCTATCTTCAATCAAGGCAGAGTATACAGGGGTAGCCAAAATAACCATTTAGTTTATGTGGCTACACAATTTTCTCACTGAGTTGGGAATTTAGTTTCATCGATCGTTCGTCATCTCATGTGACAACCAGAGCACTCTGAATTTCTGTAGAGATCCAAATTAGAGGAAGCAGTCGAGCCACATTTAGATCCACATTCACTACATCTGGGAGTTAGTACATGAACGAATCATCGACCTTTAGTTTTGTCCTTTAGTAGAACAGACTGCAAACATATTCACTGATACCTTCACTGAGAAGAAGTTCCATTCTTTGCATAGTGGTCTTGGAGTGAAGGACACAATTTCGTAGCAACTGTCAGTTCTTCTTTTCACATACATTGTACTTTGAGGGGGAATTTTTCCATGATTTTTTCCCTCTTTCCTCTCTTTATTTCAGTGTATCTTTTGTATTTGGGTACCTAACATCACCTCATTTTCAGGACCCATTCTTTATTTTCACCATAGTGATGTTCAGGGGGGGTGTTGGAGTTACTTCACACACACCTAGGATTTCTTTTTCCTAAGGTTTTTCCTATGTTTATTAGTCATTATTCAACCTCCTATATTTTAGGAAGAATATTCCTCTAGGGAGAATATTATCTTTAGGTCACTCTTCAGTTTGATCAGTTAAGTGGAGTCTAGATGCCACATTGGTATTATCACCACGCAAAATTGGGATCATCACCAGCTAATGTGCATTGTCCTTGGGATCATCACTATAATAGAGAATTACCCATGATTCCCTGATCTCCTCCTCACTTCACTCTGTTTCTGTCATTTAATTGAAGACTCATAGAGTAGTTAACTCAGTTAGGTGGGAGTTCACTCTTGTAACTGCCTGAGAGACTAGACTAGGTGGAATTTTACTCCTGTAACTATTGGTGTGTGTCCGGATCAATCTAGACCACTACTATGGCACATGTTCTTCTCCTCTAGTGCACATTGGTTGAGTTATACAGATTATATCATGTGTAAATTATTATTCATCCATTTGGTTAATGAGAATTCTTCCGTTCTTTCTCTCCTGCTTCTCTTTTCTCATATTTTCTCTGCAACTATGTATGTCAATTCCTAGCTAGATCTATTATGCGCAAGTTCAACACATTTACAAAAAGAAGAATGAAAAAGGGAAAAGGAAGCAATTCACCAGGAAAGAAGGAAGATCAGTGCAGAGTCAAAGCAAGGAACCGTTGGATCGAAGACCAACCACACATAATGCAATTAGAAAGTGGACAAGTGGAGTCCACTTAGAATTAGTGTTTTGTGTCATGATGTAATGGTTTTTACCAACCTTTTTGTATAGATAGAAGATGTATGAGATAGTTAAAGGTGTCATAATTATATTAGAGTTCATAAGAGAAGTACTTTAAGCAACTTTTTGTGTCTGAGCTGAAGTATTTTTTTTTTTAGAGTTGTGGAGCTCAGATGGAGTCAACGCTGAGATGTAATTGAGGTTCAGGTCACAAGATGTCGAGCTTGGTGTGATGTTGGTCAGCCTCACCATTCATAACCCTATTATGTAATGCACACAACGTTATTTTGATGAAGAATCAGAAATAAAGCAGAAGATATTTGTGGACGTAACCCGGTGGGGTGAACCACGGTTAAAATGTTGTCTTTATGTGTCATGTGTTGATTTTATATGCTTTATGAATGAATGGAAAAATGAATGCATATGTTAGAGTTTATTTATATAACGCACTAGAATAATCATGAAGAATGAATGTTAATGAATGGAAAAAGTAGTATATCTGATAAATGTTATGGTAGAATGCATGTTAAAGTAGAAGTAAAAGGAATATCCCAAATCCCTTCCATGACTACAGACATATGTGTCCTGCAATCACCGATAAGCCATCTCGGGTGATACTACATTGTGCACTATGTGCGTGGTGTAGCCTTATGTTTTACCAAAAGGGTCGATGATGAATAGGTTTTTGTTGGAGAACTAAGGTAGAACTTGGGTCATCCCATACATCCATCAAATGGTTTTGTTGTCGTCTGGAACTCAAAAGAACATCCCTGAAGGGGTCTGGTGAGAAGGTCAATGAAGAAGATACAGTGGTAGAAAGGGATGTTTAGTCCATGGAACCCTACAATGAAAGATATTTAAATATGGTTGGAGACAAAGGATATCAATTTTGCACAAAAGGATAATAGAAGTTTCAGATATACATCGTGCCAATATCTGTAGAGGTATGTGTTTATTGATTTTCATAAGGTATATTTCTATTATTTTCCATATTTATTACAGGAGTGGATATTGAGGTTCAAGTATACTCATACAACTAATCGGATAAGTCCAGTAGAGTGGACTTCTCAAAACATTGCATGATTGGAAAGGGTTAATAAAAACTTCATGTGTGTGGTGGACTTTTGGTTAGACAATATTACTGTAGGGTTTATTACTGAATTTGCAGTCGATACTATTAAGTTTTACAATGATATAGAGTAGGATTTCTTGAAAGGACTAAGAGGGAGGTACATTAGGTCACTTTACATGTCAATTAAGATATTATTACAGGATAAAGGTGTGATTACCATGGAATCAGAAAACTAAATCACTCTGCGTGCATGGGGGAGCTGGGGGGAGCACTAAGGAGGATATGAGATATGGATATGGATTTGGAAGGAGGCCAACATATTGAAGAAATGGACCCTATAATGATGGATGAGAAAAAAACCAGGGAAATAATAAAGAAAGAAGGAGTGATGCACAAAGGATGACCCCACCAGTATAATATCAATAGTAAGAAGAGGGAAGGAACCGAGTAAGAGGGCTTGGACAGTGTTGAGGAAGAGGTAGAGGATCTTCGCACAACAAGGAATATTGATGAAATATTTCATGCCACATATGAGAAGAAAACCATAGGAAAGGGGCCCGGTGTAGAAGAAGGATCTCCATTCCATATCTGAATTAGTGTGGAACCAACAACCCCATCTGCGTCTAATACATATAAAGAAGAAGAAATGATTAAATAGCAAGTGATTAGTGGTAGAATGATATTTACAGGACGCGGGTCCAGTGGAAACTCAAGGAGAAGTGTAAGTTCAGCAAGTAGTAGTCAAGTATCTACACTGCATGGAGATGGTAGTACAACAAAATTAACAATGGAAGGAAAAGATCCAACTATTAGGTTACTAGAGTTCCGAGGAGATGGGTCAAATGACCCAGAGATGCATTTTTTTTATATGTGAGAAGATATGGGAAACTAAGAAGATTACATATGAGGATACAAAGTTTGCATGGTTGGAAGTCAAATTCAGAGACTGTGCATTAGACTGGTACATGGGTCTCGCAGAAACTAATCTAATGGGAGCGCCTACAAGTGTAGCAGAAGTGAAGAGGTAATTAATCAATGAATTTTAGAAACCAAGTTTAAAGGATCAATTCATGACTCAAATGATAGTGCTATAGCGGGAAAACCCCTCTACGGACTACACAAAGGGCCTAAAGTGTAGGCAGAGCTAACTGTCTAAAGTCTCCTACTTTTTATCACTATCCCAACATTACCCCATAATCATACATAAAAGACAAGAGAGAGGGATCTGGTAGGCCTACCTTAAACTCTGTTTCTGGTGTCGATCCCTTTGCACTTGGTTGTTTCCTGACTGCAAATATCCTCCCAAGGCCGACCTGCATTCATCAAAAGACAAACAAGAAACTACAAGCATGCATTCTACATATGGATTAGTGGGTTAGACATTGTAAACAAGAAATGTAAACAAATCATATAAGTTTAAGACGTCATTTGGCAGAATGGGAAAAGTGCTTCTCTCTATTAATATCACTAAAGTAGCTTACAACATGAGACCGAAACTACTCCTAGAACCTGGTCCTGGGCTCCTCTTCACCATGCACCAAATGCTTCCACATCTTCTTCTCCTCTTCAGTTCTCTCTTAGGGAAATGGTAAGGGATTTACAATTGGGAAAAAGGGGGATCGATAAAATGGGCAGAGTTTCTTTTCTCTCGTGCTTCCCCTTGCAATGGGACCCCAACCCCTTATTTAATAGGCCAAAAGGGACAGTAACGGTTGGGGTGACTAGCTATGGGATGTCAAATGGTTAAGTAATGGCCTAGAAACCAGTATCCTATGCAAATTTCCACATTTCATGATATTCTTTGAGTGTACGCGGGTCGTAGTGGCTCAACAAGTGTGTGTACACGGGAAGTAATGGTGCAGAGCACGCAAGCCTTCAAAATGATGGTTTTTAGAAGAGTTGTTCAATAATGGCTTGGTAAAGATAACAAGTTAGATGGCCTGATGCAAGGTATGCATGTGAGTGCATTTTAGGTTTATAATATATGCCCCTTAATGTGTGAGGTCAGAAGAGCACCTGATGGCTTAAATACATTACAAATATTCACCACTATATGACATGAGTGAGCCCAAGGACTAGAGTTCAGGAGGTGCCATCTCCAAAAATTATAATTTGTCTCACCGAGGCGAGCATACCCATGCTCGAGATGAAATAAAATCATGGTTGCCAATCAAATACACTGCATATCCATGTCATATAACTATACAAAGTGTAGCCGTGAGCAATACACAATGGATCTACATCTCAAAATAAAAAGGATATACATGTATAGTATCCATTTTTAAGAAGCTAATGATGCCTGATGGCTGGAGATGAGGCCTTCAAAGCTCAAGAAACAACTTCAGAATCTTCAAAACTCGGGTAGGAGTGTAATATGAGTGTATGAATTCACTACCCAGAGGTCTTTGACGACTCATTGGTAACAAACAAGAGGATCTTGATGATCAAGAATAAAACTTCATTGATTTTGAGCAGGGACTTGATTGGTCTTTCGGGATGGTCGGGCATGAGGACAAGAGACAAACTACAGAAGGGCTGACTCAATTTTAGTAAGACTTCCCTTGGACAAACAGAAGGATGTTCTTTGTCCAAGGGTGACTCATTGTGCTGTCAACAAAAAGCAAATACTTTTCCCTTCCTCTTTTTGGGGTATATTTGATTTTTTTTGTCTTTTTCAATAATTTTGGGAAGCTTGAAAAAGAATAAAGAATGCTATGCTAAAAAGGAGGATCGAGTGTCACAAACATACTAGTTCCAAGCGCAAGGAACACATTGATGGTCAAAGCAAGGGGACATATGGAGGAAAAGGACACTCAGGAAAAATCCTCCATGGGTCAAGGTGTCAAGATGCAGAGGCAAAGTGCTACAAGTCTTGCATATAAGGCATGCTTTAGATGGTTCAGTTGAGAGAAAAATGGAGATGGAATTAGGCCAAAGACGCAGGAATGAAAATGTGATTAATAAGACACAATGATAACATCCTTCGATGTGATTTTAACGAGCCCAAAGAAGGTAAGCTCGACAGTTTTTCATTTTTAGAGAGTCTGAAAAAGAGTAAAAGGAGACTCCACTGGGGTACCTTTTTCGAAGGTAGTCTGGTCGGTTCGAAAAAGGGGTAAACCAGCATCGAACATATGTCTATTCAAAATAATTTTAATGAGTGTGACAAAGACAATATCACTCGGCAATATTTTCACTTTTAAGGAGTCTGAAAAGAGATTAACTATGGACTTCGTCAGGGATGTTCTTCTGGACCAATTTAATGAGTGTGAAGAAACAAGGTCACTCGGCTATATGTTCAATTTTAGGGAGTCTGGAAAGAGTTTAACTATGGGCTCCGTGGGGGTTCCTTTTTCATAAGTTTTAGTCCCTCGGGCCAGAAAAAGGGTTAAATCTATACCTGATAATACTCTTCTAGAGAACTGAGGTTCCTAGAGTATACCTTTGTTCGTACTTTTGACTATCTGGACCGAAAAAGGGGTAAACTACCGCCGGACAGACGTGCCTTAAAATTTCAGTTTAGCGAGTGTGAAGGGCAATGAGATCGCTTGGCAATCTTTTCATATTTAGAGGGTCTGAAAAGGGCTTAAAAGAGGACCTGTTGTGTTTTGGGAGTCCCAAGGGTGAGGTCAAGACTGATAATGAATGATGCAAATGAGGCTCATACTCATAATCAGGAAAAACTAATAAGGACTCCTGAGCCTATAGTCATTAGTGACACCATGGACACCAAAATGCATTGAGGATCTCCCTAAGGCATCCATGTGAAGGTAGGCTCTACCACTAAATTATGACACTTCTAGAGAAAGAGTGAGGGTTCTGTGTCTCAATTCAGTGGGATTGATCTTATGGCAAAGAGGAAAATACAACGAGGTGCAACAAGTGGAGGTGGAAACCTAACTTACATGCACAAAGTTGAAAAAATGACTTTTTACCAAAAGACCTTCAAAATGACCCAACTCTCCAAAACGTTTTCCAATACCCAAAGTAACACTTATCGTAACATTCCATAAGAAACTCATGAACCATACTAAATGATTTTTAAGTTAGAAAAAATGACAAAATGGTTTGAAAAAAATGACAAAAATGGCCAAAAAAGTCTATAAATAGAAGTTTGGCAGCTCATTAGCACTCTTACGAATTGAGAATTGACCAAAAGTCAAAAAACACCCCTTTGTCAAAAGAGTTCATTTCAAGAGCTTTAGTGGATGAAACGAACTTTTTCTTGGACCAAGTAAGTACAAATTAGCCCCTCCTTTTTGCATTTATTTTTGTTTTTTGGGGGGGCACTGACCTTTAAAAGGGTCGGCCCTATGTGTACGCGAGTTGTCCTAGAAAAACACATGTATTCCCACATTCGAATGAAACTCTGCACGCGGGCATACCCGACTGTATCAACTACAACCCACGTATACCCTCCAACATCTGAAAAAAATAAAAATGCAAGAGTTAACTCTCCATGATTTTGTCTTTTTGCAGGATGTATGTTCATTGGAGAGAGAGGGAACATGAGAAATTTTATATTTTGGTCTCAGAAGACCCTGCTGCTATCCCTGTCTTGTCACAATCTGGGTTGCTAAAGTTATTCTAGTGTCTGTTTATCAGGGCACAACCCAGGTTGCTAAATGCATTGATAGATCACTGGCATCCTCACACAAAGGCATTCATGCTCGAGGGGCAGTCATTGACTCCAACAACTGAGGACATTTACTTTATGATTGGTCTCTCGAGGAGAGGGGATCCAGTGAACTTGCACACCTTTCCCCCTGGGCCACAGAACATCGAGGATTTGATTGGACTCCATTGTGAGGTTGGTACTGAGAAAGTAGGTTCTTAGGTGCCTATAAAGAAGATCAACAACCTACCGCTGAAAGAAATTGTTCTACTCATTGGGCAGCTCACTGGATCTGCAGATTTGCATCCGGCTTCTCGGGCGCACATGCATTGTGCAGTTCAGTGCTTAAATGCACAATTTTTTTACTGGAGCACAACCATGATGACATGCATGAAGACACAGTTGACAGATTGTCGAGTGCGGGTGCATAGGAACTTCAGGTTTGGGACATTTTTGTGCTCTTTCTTCTTTGAGAGGTTACCCAACATTAGTCCTCGAGAGACTATATGAGGGCATGAGGCCACTCTCTCGACGCTATGCAGATGGGCAGCGTTGTTACCACAATAGGGTGGGGGGAGGACCATTAAGGCCTTCGATGACAAGTTTTTTGACAGGTGGTCTCAGCAGATTCCGGCGATAGAAGACTACCCCTATGCCGGGATCGACTTCTCTAGGGACGCTGACATGGCCGTACCTCCCGGAGTAGAGCAAGGAGAGTTAGGTATGCTTGTTTTTCAAAGTTATTTAATTTTTATTTCTTTTATATATATATATCAATTTTTTTTGTACCAGATTATCTGACATGTATGTATTTGTTATGTGCAGATATGGGACCAGTGCGTCCAACAAATTTCGCGAGGACGAGGCAGCATCCTCAACCAGAGGTAGGACCAGCAACAACAGGGGGGGCTCCATCCGGACAGGCTGATAGAGTTTTGAGATGGGTGGAGTGGAACCTTACCGCGCTCACTCACACAGTCACAGTGGCAGAGATTGAGGACCTGCCACCATCGATGCAACCTCATGTAGTTGGGGTGCCACAGACCTGGGTCCAGCTCTTTCGGTGTTTGGAAAATCTTGTTGTTCACTATGGAAGGGCCAACAGGCCCCGCCCTTAGCTACGCTAACTACTTACGTGCTGAGAGAACTTTCTGTATATTTTTTAGGGCATAAGCCCCGTGACTCTGTCTGGACATATTTTTGAGGTGCTTGTGCCCGCCCATGGATCTTTTTTATCTTTTTTCGTCTTATGGATTACATTTATTTTACAAATTTATTTACATGTGTGTGTGTGTGTGCTTTTTCTTACATGTGTACAAAATGCCAATCTAATATATGATTAGCTAGAGTATATGTGATTTGATTCAATCTCCTAGGAACATGGATATACGTAATGTAATCAAATATTCGTTCTAAGAGACGTACCCTAAGTAATCATCGTTGTAGAGTCGGATTGCGAACACAGTAAACCCTATTTAAATGGGACACAACTATTTGAGTGTCTAAGTAGACTCGAAGGTGAGAGATACCATGTGACAAAGCGTCATGAAGAAAATCTAGAACTACGCACTACGTTGTATTCGACAACATTGTTTTTGGCGTCACCTAAATAGATACCTCCTGAAGATAACAATTGGCCCTGAGGTGTGAAAATCACCCAGGCTACGGAAGCAAGCCTCTGAGTGTGTCGGCTAGCGTCATCCACAAACCCAACGAACACCTCTGATTCACTTGATATCTGCCACAGTGAAAAATATGACATCAAAAATGACACGTCCATAAAACCAAAAGACAAAAACTAAAAGAACAATGTAAAAGAACTATAAATGTGTTACAAGAAGTCACCTGAGGCGACCCACCTATGAGTAATACTTCTTGAGGTAAAGTGATCAGGGGATCAAATTTTGCTCAATTTTCAAAGTGCTCGGAATGCGACGAAAACAGTGCCATTGCGTCCGTCTCGTCTTCCTGATTCCGGCGATATATTTACTTTCTCAAACAGAGTCTGTATGGAGGCGATATCGCGATCTGTCCGCCAAGCCAACAGGCAAAATTTTTGGATGCTGACTGTACCTGTTCGTACAGTCCGTACAGTGACGTGGCAGGGCCGTACCATCTGTATGGTGACATGGCAGGTAGGTGATGTGGCACATTTTCATTGGTTGATGTTGGCGAATAGCATGTTGACACGTGTCCGATTTGGGCGAATAGTATGAGGACACGTGACCCAACCCGAGGGCGCCACGTGTCGCTCATTCGTTGGTCATTACATTCATATGTAAAACTTGTATTGGGAGTCCATGGGGTTTGACCCCTGGACCTCCCATAGCACAACTCTTACAAAGCATCCGCTAACCAACTTTCCCGCCATTGTTCCTTGTTAGCTATACCACAAAGCATATATTTATGTTTACATATTGTATTATGTGGAAAGGGGCGCGGGATGGGGCTTAGCCCTGACCCATAGTTTCATTACACACTATAGAACCGTGTGTCAATATGTATGCGCGGGAATTCAAATGCACGGGCCAAAGTTTATATATTGTATTATATATTGGTTATACCGTTGTGTAATGTGCGCACGGTTATACAATTGCGCGGGGGCTTTAAACATGTGCCCACGGATTTTCATATGACCCGGAGCGCACGGTTTGTTCCAACGGTTGGAACGAATCAACCAATTTGTGCCCTAGCGCGTGGTCCTATGTGCCATACGCCCAAGTGTCGAGGCGGTTAGGAGCTGGAGGCGCCTTAACCGTCCTACGGTTTGCACCGCTGGCGCGGTTGCGCCCGGTGCTAGGTTTTTACGCTTTAAAGAGCGTGTGAGCCAGGTTCACTAAAGGGGAGTGCGAATTGTAGAACCAGAGACAACAAGCTTGGAGAAGGAGACTTCCAGGAGGCCTATCTTTCTCATTTTTCGACCATTTCAGGTGCCGAAAGAGCCCAGACAGGGGTTTTGGAACGCTCGGAAGCCATTGGAGCAGTCGGTTTGTTAGTTTGAGCATTGTAAGACATGTTTTTGAGCACTTTTTGAGCAATTAATAATAATGATCCATTGGAAGCTGGACCAGGAGATGTAGCCCATAAGAGGGGTGAACTCCTTTATCAAT
>ML816167.1:21933-65131 GCA_009831015.1 Picea engelmannii | reverse complement strand
TGTGTCAATATGTATGCGCGGGAATTCAAATGCACGGGCCAAAGTTTATATATTGTATTATATATTGGTTATACCGTTGTGTAATGTGCGCACGGTTATACAATTGCGCGGGGGCTTTAAACATGTGCCCACGGATTTTCATAGGACCTAGAGCGCGTGGTTGGTTCCAACGGTTGGAACGAATTAACCAATTTTTGCCCTAGCACGTGGTCCTATGCGCCATACGCCCAAGTGTCAAGGCGGTTAGGGGCTGCAGGCGCCTTAACTGTCCTACAGTTTGCATCGTTGGCGCGGTTGCACCCGGTGCCAGGTTTTTACGCTTTAAAGAGCGTGTGAGCCAGATTCACTAAAGGGGAGTGCGAATTGTAGAACCAGAGACAACAAGCTTGGAGAAGGAGATTTCCAGGAGGCCTATCTTTCTCATTTTTCGACCGTTTCAGGTGCCGAAAGAGCCCAGACAGGGGTTTTGGGACGCTGGGAAGCCATTGGAGCAGTCGGTTTGTCAGTTTGAGCATTGTAAGACATGTTTTTGAGCACTTTTTGAGCAATTAATAATAATGATCCATTGCAAGTTGGACCAGGAGATGTAGCCCATAAGATGGGTGAACTCTTTTATCAATTGTTGTGCACATGTGTTTATGTTCAAAGTTTATGCTGTTGTCTATGTGTATTTTGCATAAGTAATCCTTAATTTATGTGTTGCAAATTGATCTTGTTGCTTTAAACACATAACATTTCACTTGCAATATTTATTCAAGTTTTTCAAGTCTTCTTCAATTTTAGATCATAAAGCCCATTTCTAGGCTCTGCCAAAGCATTTCCCTCAAAGTACACCAGACAATAAGTGCCTTTCTTTAGAACCTCCTTCACGATGAAAGGTCCGAACCACATGGGTTTGAACTTGTCTTCCCCTAGGGGGTCCTTATCTTGGTCATAGACTAGGATAAGGTCACCTTCAGAGAAAATCCGAGGACGAACAAACCAATCATACTGACACTTGAATTTTTGTTTGTGAGCCTCATTAGCCAAGGTTGCATCCCAACGATGCTCATCAAGATGTTCAAGATATAATAAATGCTCTTCAAGCGGTGAAGTGTCTGGCAGTAACTGTACTGCCAACTTTAGAGATGGGATCTGGCACTCTATAGGAAAGACTGCTTCCAGCCCGTAAATGAGTTGAAAAGGTGAGAAACCAGTTGCAATCTTAATAGACATTCAGTAGGCCCATAATGTCGATTACAACATCAAATGCCAATTTGACCTAGCCAAATTGATCGTTCACTATAAAATAGTCTTTAGGGATTTATTCACAGCTTCCACTTGACGATTCGCTTCTCGGTAGTAGGGTGATGAATGTTCTTGCCTCAACCCAAGATTTGATGTTAACTCAGACATCATTTTGTTCTGAAAGTAACTGACATGGTCAATGACAATCTCTCTTGGGATGTCGAACCTTGATATTATCTGGTTAAACAAAAAGAGAGTTGAAGTCTCGCCATCATATTTAAACGTTAGCATAGCTTCGACCCACTTCATGAAGTAGTCTACTGCTACGTTTATATAATGGTTCCCCCTTGCAGAAGGAGGGTTTCATGTAGCGTAATCAATCACCCACTTGGTGAAGGGACCAACTGTGATGACGGGAAACATCGTAGCGGGGTGTGCCCTCATCTTTTGAGAGAAGATCTGACATGGGTGGCACTTCTTGACTGATTCAACACAATATTTGATTAATGTGGGCCAAAATTAATTGGCTCGTAGAATCTTTTGGGTTGTTTCCAACCCAGACAAATGAGCGCCACATGCTCCAGTGTGGCAATCATTAAGCACGATTTCCTCTTCTTCATGGATGAGACATCGACGAAGGACACAATCTACACCTCGACAATAGAGAGTTTCCTCGAGTATGAGATAGTTTTTGGCCTGATGGATTATACGATGACGCTCATCATGAGAAGTAGAGGTAGGGAACTTCAAATTCTGGAGATAGAATAGTATATCTCCATACCAAGGGTCTGAAGACGCAATCAGAAACATGTCTCCTTTGATAGGTGACTCTTCGGGTATAACATCACCTGATTCGACTGAAAGTTCTGAAATAAGTTCCGTAAAGACCAATGAATTTTTGTATTTCGCCGAAACAAAATCCAAGTCGAATTACTGGAGGATAACTATCCATCTACTGATATTTACGCTAATTACACATCGTGTCAACACATATTGAAATGGATTCACAACAACAATGACGGTGGTCTTGTGAAACAAGATGTAATGACGGAACTATTGGATAGCATGAACTGCTGCCCACACAAGTTTTTCAATGTGGGAATAATTGAGTTCTGGTCCAACCAAAACTCGACTCAGGTAATAAATCACATATTCTGAGAGAAAATCATCCTCCTGAACCAAGACTATACCGATGGTTGACTCCGCAATGGCCAAGTACAATAAGAAATCTTTATTATAATTGGGTGGCCAAAGAAGAGGAGTGGATGGGAGGGCATGTTTCAACGGTTCGAAAGAGAACTAAGAAGATTCTTCTCAATGAAAAGGAGCATCAGTCTTCAGTAAATGCATAAAACCCTTTGTGATCTCAGCATAGTTCGTGATGAAATGCCGTAAAAAGTTCTCTTTTCTCTGTAGACTCTGAAGCTGGGGGATTATGCACAGGGGAGAAAAATGAACTATTGCCTCAAACTTTAGAGGATCGACCATGATCCTTGTTGTCGAAACAATGAAACCAAGCAAATGACCTAATGTGATGCAAAAACTGCATTTGTTTGGATTCAGGTGGATCCGGTAGTAGCGACATCGCTAAAAGATAAGTCGGAGGTGTGAAGGATGATCAGATATCTTGCGAGATCGTGACGCTAAATCATCGAGATAAGCCTCGACTATGTGTTTGAGGTCGTGGAAAGAAAAATACATGGCCCGCTGAAACGTATCTCTTACATTTTTCAGACCAAAAGGCATCTTTCGATAAGAGAATGTACCCCACGGACAGATGAAAGTGGTTTTATGTTGGTCTTCAGGCTTGATCTGTATCTGAGTGTATCCTGAAAAACCATCCATGAAAGAAAAGGATTCACAACCTACACATTCATTGACTATCTGGTCAATAAATGACATGGGGAAATTGTCTTTTGGATAGGCCTTTTTCAAATCACAGAAGTCCGTACATACACGAATTGTACCCTATTTTTTGTTGATTGGAACGAGATTTGACACCCATTGAGTCAATTGGACGGGGTAGATGAAACCAACTTGGAGTAGTTTCTCTACTTCAGCCTTAATAGTTGTTTCTTTCCTAGGGTTGACTGGACAAAGCTTCTACCGAACCAGCTTAGCATCAAGATATGTCGTGATTTCGTGTTTGATGATTCTTGGATCTATGCCTGGCATTTCCTCGTAAGACCAGGAAAACACATCGCAAAATTATTTAAATAAATCTGTGTAGATTTGAATCTCCTAGGGGTAGCAGTCCTCTCTAACGAAGATATTCTCCACGATGCCAAGAATTATGGATATATCGATAGGTATAGTTTGAGCAATATTTTCCATATTTCCTTTAGTGTAAACAACGTGCATAGCCAAAGGATTGATAGGACAATCCTTATCTCCAGTCATATTCAAAGTGAATTCACCTACTTCAATTCTTCTTAACTCTGGGAGGAAGTAAGATCAGTGATGAAGATCATCCCACGGTCTCTTCGGACAAGTCATTGCCTCAATAATCACCTCATCTGAGGGAAATACTAAGTCTAAAGAATCAGTATCAGCGAGGGAACCTTGAGCCCATGTAGGCTCGAGAACCGGATCCAACTTTTGTGCGGGAGTAGGATCAGGGTAAGCAGAAGATCACTGAACTATAGAGTACGGAACTTCTGTCGAAAACAAAGGCATGGCCATGCCATGTTTCCTTGTCCCTTCCATCATGGTTGATGGGGAAGGAAGAGTCCAGGGATCGTTAAATTAAGTCGTGCGAAACGAAAAGATTTGAAATATTTTGGCCCTAGGCTGGTTGGGGACAACTGACATGTAATGGACATTGTCAGTTGGAGGCAGGTAATTGAAAGTACCCATCAAAGGTGGGCACAAACCAACCCCTACATTGACGATGTCGAGCTGAGGGTTATCAATCATTGGGACCGTGGATACCCCAGATGAAGGGTCAGGACATGAGAAGGATAACTGATCAATGGTCACGATCCATCCCTCGTGTGGAAACATAAAGACCTGGAAAACTGTTGTGACCACTGCTTGCATAGTGTATGTTCAACTCCGTCCTAACAAGAGATTGTAGTCGAGAGACGCATCGACCACTTCAACTTCAACGCACACGGTCTTCCCTCCTAACTACACGGGAAAAGAGGGATGATTCCATGTGGTCAAAATGAATGACCTTTGAAAGCAGTAAGAAGGGTAGGTGACGGAGCAGGTTGGTCGATGGACTTCCAACATGCCAAAGACATCACACATGTCGAGGCACCCTCATCAACCAGCGTGTGGAAAATGTTATGAGTAAAATTTTTCATGTTGTAAGCCACTACTATCTGAAATGCTACTTGGTAAGGAAGACGAGGTTTTAAGTCGGTAGTATCAAGCATGATCGTTCCTGGATTACAAGTCTCATCGGATCCTAAGGTAGCTAACAAATCCTTTCTCTGGGAAGGGAAGCTCTAGAGGACTTCCAAAGATGACATTGCACAAGGGGTTTGTGACAAATCCCCCACCACAAAGTAGTTATGGGTGGCCCTTGCGTTTGGGTTGTGAGAAGCTTTCTTGAACGCACCTTTAGGGATGTGTTTCATTGTTTCTCCCAACGTCTTCTCAATCTAGAGAGGAAGAGATGGGTTTTCGGCTTCATTACCCTTCTCAAGGGTGTTTGGCATTCCGTAGTCGCGTGTCCTAATTGTTATGTCAACACTACCTTTCATCATGTACACATTCACGAACGAAGGATTAATCAAAGATGAAGGGGGTCCCTGATGGGCCCCTTCCATGATTGAAGAGGCTTGAGCTAAATTTTTCCCATGTGGAAATGGATTCGTTAACACGGCAGGCAGCTGCTATGCCAATAACTTATGGGCCTTTGCAAGCCAAGGGCACTGGTGAGTCGGATGGTCTTCCTTTCAAAAATTACAAGGATACTTCTACTTTTTCTTTTCAGTGTTTCCCTCACCAGCATTATTGGTAGGCCTCTTATCCCTCTTACCCTTCTTTCATTTTTTCTTCTTTCCATCAGGCTGTTGGGTGGCCTTCAAGTTTTTCAATTGCACACTATGTACATTTGATGTTTGAGTAGGGGGAGCAGTCGAACCAATGGTCTGTCTAGATGATGTATGATGTATTGACAATTGTTGTAATTGATTCGACAGTTGATCATCGAGCTTCATTTTCACTGAACCTACAATATCATTGGCATGTCGTCCAGATCTCTGTCTGGTCTTATCAAGTATCGACCATGGTGCATCTGGAAAAACTTCATAAAGTAAACTAGACTGAGAGTAAATCAGTTCTAGTTGTTGGGCTCTCATTATCACTTCTTCCTCTGAAAATACCCCCGAGGTTGCGATGTCTTTAGATAACAGAGGTACCATATACTTAAGGAACCACTCTAGTAGGAATGTTGGTGGGACTGACACTTTTATCAAACTCTTCCGGCGTCTCCATTCTTGGATGTGATCTGAGATATGGTCCGCTTTTGTCTTCTCAAACTTGGCCACCAATTCAGTGCTAGAATCGTATCTCACAGGTAATTGGAAATGGTTTAAGAAAGCCATTGCCAATTCACCGAAGGAAGAGTATATTGAGCGGTCGAGCTCGATGTACCATTTTGCCGCACTCCTGATGAAAGTGTGTTGAAACAAATGCAATTTAATGGAGTCGTCTCTCAAAGAATTGGACGAGCACCATAAATGGAAGGTAGTGACATGATCGCCTGGATCTTCGTTAGGCTTGGCCTCAAACTTTAGGATGTGTGAAGGAAAATCTTCACCATGAACCAACTGCTTCCACGTATTCTTCTCCTCTTTAGTTCTCTCTTAGGGAAATGGTAAGGTCTTTACAATTGGGGCAAAGGGGGATTGATAAAATGGGCAGAGTTTCTTTTCTCTCGTGCTTACTCTTGCAATGGGAACCCAAAACCTTCTTTTATAGGACAAAAGGGATAGTAACAGTTGGGGTGATTGGCTATGGGCAGTCAAATGGTTAATTAATGGCCCATAAACCATTATCCTATGCAAATTTCCACATTTTGCGATATTCTATGAGTGTACGCGAGTTGTAGTGGCTCAGGAAGCGTGTGTACATGGGAAGTAATGGTGCGGGGCGCGTACACCTTCAAAATGATGGTTTTTAGAAGAGTTGTTCAATAATGGCTTGGTAAATATAGCAACTTAGATGGCCTGATGCAAGTTATGCATGTTAGGTGCAATTTAGGGTTATAATAGATAGAGATTAAGAAGAAACCGGGAGAATTCATCGGGGAGGTGGACCAGAAATGAAAAATACCAAAAGGTAAGTTGAAGTACCCTATTACTGATATGAAAAATAGACATTTTTTTGTTAACTCTTTGTTGGCACATTTGAAGTATCCTTTGAGACAACAAAAGTTCCAAAGTCAGGCTAAGGCCCTACAAGCAGCGTTACAACTAGAGGAAAATCAATATAAGAAGACAGGTCCATCTATGGAAAAGATATAAAGAACTTGACATTTCATCTAAATCATAATAAAGGTAAGGATAAAAGAGAAGATGTCTAGTGTACATTATGCAGAACAAAAGTTCATCATAAGAACGAGTATCCAAATTTTGCACAGTATATAGGAATAGTGATGTCAAATATGTTATAATCAGGAGGACCATGGTGTGAGATATGAAAAACACATGGACATCATCCCTATAATTGTCCCATGATGAAAAAGTATTAGACAATAACAAAGAGTAAATTTTGTAATTTTGCAAGTCAGTTGGACACGAAAACAAGGACTGCAAAACCTTGGAGATAATGAAGGAGAGGACATTATATGCATATAGGGTGAAGGAAGAGTTAATGATAGAACAACCTTGACAACAAATGTAGTATAATAATGCACATAAGCCATAGTATAATACTAAGCAACAATTTCAACCACAACCACAGTACAAAAATACACAACAATTTCGAGCACTGCCATAGTATAACAATGTGCAGTAGTGTGCAGCGCCACTGTAGTTCAATAATGCGCAGCCATAGTACAATCCACAACCTTGGTATAATACACCGCACAAAGATAATCAGAGTAACAGAGGAGGCTTTAGAGGAGGAGGCTATGGAGGAGGAGGATTTGGAGGAGTTAGAGAGCCAATAGTTTGTCACAACTGTAAGAAATGAGGAAACTATGTAAGAGACTTTCCACATCCACCTGCAACATGTATGTATTGTTGCACAAAAGACAATGGTCAGGACATTGTCTGAAACTTCTGGTGAAGATACAGGACAAGAGGAACCAAAATAATTAGAATGTACAATGGATTGTTGAAAACAAAGAAGAGGATGGGGAAAAGATCAACATAGTTACTAGAGGTGGATCCAATACAGGAGAAGATGCAACAATGAAGGATTAGGATCAGTACCAATGGGTCAGGAAGAATAAAATGCATGAACAGAAGTTTGATGTGCGCAAATACAAAGAGATATTTAAAGATGCTAGACATGAGATTTTGAAGGAAAATATTGTGTCTAATTCAAGAACAAAACCAATAGATGAGGTACCAGTGTATGACATGCCTCCATTATTTGATCAGGCCAACAAAGAGAAGCCTTCAAATCAATTAATTAACTTAAGAAATTTTTGGGGTCTTGTGTGAATTTGTTGAATGGAAAAATTATTTACATATATTACAGAGTTTGTCAGAAAAGGGTAATCATAGGGAAGAAGGTGTGAAGACAATGAATCAGGTCTGTAAGAGAAGAACAAGTAGGTAATTTATGTTGAATGCAAACTTTGGATATTTCAATATGTGAGATATCATTCTAGACTTAGGTTCTGAAGTCAATGTTCTACCAAAGAAGACATGGGAAGCTATGGGAGAACCTCAATTGGGGTATTCACCTATCCAGTTGAAGTTATCAAATCAACACAGAGTGGTGCTAATTGGTATATTGAAGGGGATACCAATATATCTAGATGGTGTGTGCACCATGGAAGCCTTTGAAGTCGTTGACATAGTAGATAATACTTCACCATATACAGTGTTGTTGGTACTGGATTGGGCTTTTGATAAACATGTTATTATCAATTTTACGACAAGGAAGATGATATTTAAATCAATGGAATACATAGTTATTATGCCATTGGATCCCTCAGAAGGAGTAAGGTATGTAGAACCAGATACAAACAATTTAATCACAGAAGATGTAAATAAGTTGTACAGAACTATCGCACCTGAAGAGGATTATATCAACCCAACTGCATATGGAATGTTGAGTTGGAGGAGTATTAGTTCTTATGCTTTGAATTTTGACACAGGACTGGAGAACTGGCAGCAGTGACTACATGAATTATCTAGTAGAAGATGTGCCAGAATGACACGCGTGTTAAGATGGACTGGTTCAGAGGTAAGAGCGCCTCCTATTTTTATGGTTTGAGTGACTTAGAAGAATTTTTAATGAAGTTTGAATAAGAAGTAGTAGAAAATTAGAGATTACTAGTATTATATATTTCTTTTAAAGCTACAACTGCCCATTGGTTGTGTAAATATAAGGAGAATATCAACAATTGGTTTTCGAGAAAAATTTTATTGCACATTAGATTTGGTGCAAAGTAGGCGAATAGAATTTTGGAGAAATATGATGGATTTGGAAAACCCAGAGAACATTTAGACAAGTTCATGGCGCAATGGATATTAGTACCACCATAAGAATGGCCACACCTTTTTATTCACACATTAGAAGGCATTCCAAAGAACCGGTACACAGAACAGGAACAATGCAGGGAAACTGCCAATTGGGAAGAAATGCAAAAACAAATTGTTCTTATATTTTTCTTTGAGCATGAGAGCCTAGAAATAGACACAACATTGAAGGTGGAAAGAGATAGGATATTTGAAGAACTAGACTTTGAAATAGTCCCAACATATCATAATCAGAAGAAACAAACTGTCCAACAGTTACTACACTGTTATCATCTCCCAGAAGAAGAAATCCCAGCAAAAGAAAATATGTGCAATATCGAGATCCCAGAAGTTGAAGGAGAGAGGGAAGTGGAAGGTCCAAACATATATTCAAAATATTATTAAGAACCATTAAATATAAAGAAGGTAAACATTGGAACTACATAAAACCAAAAGATTGCAAGCATTGGAAATTATTGGGATAATCAGACAGTAGAAAGAATTACATAATTATTGTGCAAGTAGAGTGACTTGTTTCCGACAACATTTTCAGGGGTGAAGGGCTTAGAAGGATAATTAGGAGATATGAAGATCCCTTTGAATCCATAAGCCAAACCTATAAAACAGAGACCCTACAAGCTAAATCCAGTGTATAAGAAAAAGGTGAAGGAAGAAATTGACAAGATGTTAGAGGATGGTGTCATAGAACCTGTGGAAGAATCAGGATGGATTATTCCTATGGTGGTGCAAGTAAATAAGCAAGGAAGGATCAGGATATGTGTAGATTTGAGAAAATTGAATCATGCTTTCCTACATGATCCTTTTCCTACCCCATTTACAGACAAAGTTTTGGAGAATGTAGGATGTCAAGAAGCTTATCCATTTACAAATGGGTTTTCATGATATCATCATATTAGGATAGCACCGGAAGATATACATAAGACAACATTTGCTACAAAATGGGCATCATTTAAGTATACAATTATGCCATTTGGGTTGAATAATTCACCTGCAATTTTTTCAAGGGTAGTAGTGGCTTCCTTTAAGGACTTTATTTACAAATATTTGGAAGTTTACTTGGATGATTGGACATTGTTTAGTTTATTGAAGGATCATGTTGAAGTGTTAAGACTAATGTTAGACATATGTATACAATGTCATATTTCATTAAACACTAAGAAACTCATTTTCAATGCACCTTTTGGTATTTTTTAGGAGATGTGGTTTGTAAACAAGGTTTGTTGGTTGATTTTGCTAAAAGTGTTTTCATAGTTAACTTACCACCATCGAAGTCAATACATCAGTTAAAGAGTACCCTTGGTCATACATGATATTACATGAATTTTATAAGTGGATACACACAGATTACTACACCAATGGAGAAATTTATGAAGAAGGACACTAAGTGTCAATGGAATGGAGACTACCACTAGAGTTTGGATATTTTGAAAGAAAATATGGTTGTTGCGCCAATATTAGTGTTACCAGAATAGACAAAATAATTTCACGTGCATCTGGATGCATCTGCAATAGCATTAGAATTAGTATTGACACAAACAAGAGAAGGTGATATAGATCAACCTATAGAATTTGCAAGCAGGAAGTTATCAGACTCAGAACATAACTACAACACTACAGAAAAGGAAGGATTAGCTATGATGTATTCTTTTCATAAATACAAACATTACTTGTTAGGGAAACATTTCAAGATGTTTACATATCATTCTTCTCTTAGATATCTAGTCAATAAGCCATTGTTGGGGGGAATAATATGCAGATGGCTAATTTTGTTTCAGGAGATTGATTTTGAAGTTGTGGTGAAGCTTGGAAGATTGAATGCATGACCATATCACTTATCCAGGATAACTAATGGAGAAGAACCCAGTAACTTGGAAGACAACTTTCCAAATAGAAAATTGTTTTTAGTACATATAGATGATGAGTATTTTTCTAACATTATTGGGTTTTTGAGTACAGGATTTGTGCCAAGACAATTTACTACTGTGAAAAATAAAAATTTGGTGGTCAGAGTTGCAGACTACCAATTTATTGGAGGTCATTTATACAATATTGGAGAAGATAAAATTTTGAGGAGATGTATTATGGAGCATGAAAGACCTCTTATTTTAGAAGAAGGACATGAAGGGATTGTATAAGGAAACTATGGAGGGAAATCCATTGCACAAAAGGTATTATGCGCAGGATTATGGTGGCCAACAATTCACAAGGATTCAAAGGAGTACTATCAGAATTGTGATGTATGTTAGAGATTTGGAAAGCCATCCAGGAGGGATGAGATGCCATTGAGATATCAAGTAACTTTGAAAGTGTTTGATAAGTGGGAAGTAGACTTTGTAGGTCCAATTAATCCACCAAAAAGAAGATCAGGAGCTAGATATATGATTACAACAACATAATACTTGACCAGATGGGCTGAGGAAACAACAATAAAGGATTGTAGCACAAATACTACAACACACTTTTTGTTCGAACATCTAGTTACAATGTTTGGATGTCCAAGAATATTGATGAGCGATCAAGGGAATCATGTTATCAATAATACAATCCAAGCCATGTTAGAATAATTTAAGATACATCATCATAAGAACACTCCTTATCATCCTCGAGAGAATGGGACAGTAGAACCGTTCAACAAGATATTGGAGAATTCCTTGGAAAATATTTGTAATGTAACCAGATATGAATGGGACTTGAACATACCAACAGTGTTATGGGATTATAGAACTACATGCAAGAAGATAACAAGGAAAACACATTTTAGATTGGTGTATGGACAAGAAGTAGTAGTTCCCTTAGATTATTTGATACCAAGTTTGCACATTGCAGAAATCATGGATATGATAGAAAGAGGGGAAACACATGAAAGAATATGTCAACTCATGGAATTCGAAGAGAACATAATTATAGCTAGTTTCCATCAGGAGGTATAGAAAGAAAAGACAAATCCTGGCATGACAGACATATTAAGGAAAATAACTTTAAAGTAGGAGATATGGTTCTCCTCTATGACAGTAAATACTTACAACACCCAGGGAAGTTCATAATGCATTAGCTAGGGCCATATGAGATAAAATTTGTCACGAATGGAGGTGATGTGTAGCTGAAGGACTTAGCAGGCAAGGAAATGAAAGGAATGGTGAATCATAGTCGACTGAAAATGTATAGGGATAATCGACCTACCAACCCTCAGTAATCACAATGTATAAAGTAGAATTGCACATAATGTATATAGTAGAAAGAAAAAGAAGAAAAAGAAGAAAGAAGTGGAAAAATGAGAATTATCCAAAAAGAAGTAGATAGATCAGTGGTCGATAGATAGTCAGGAATGACAGTGCGTAGAAGACAATAAATTGGTATGACAATAAGTGATGATATTGCATGCAAGACAAATAATACATAAGGAAAGTTCAGTGCTCCAGAGAAATATGACAGTAGAAAAACATTGCTCATCGAAAAAATGAAACAATCAGGAAAGGAAAAAACTGGTCGCTGGAAAAGTAGGGCGTGAAACAAACATTTATCACAATAGAGGAAGTGTGCCTAGTAAGATTTGGATCATTTATGATAGCACTATAGAATAAAAAATCATGTTCGGCAAGCCACATTGTGACTTCGAGAAAACAAATAGCTAAGGAGTAAGAAGCTAAGAGAGAACTTAAATATTCTAAAGAATATAGTGATATTTCTAAACAAAACCCCACATATTCAAGAAATATGGAAACTCCAAAGGTAGGATCTCCTAGAAGGACAACGGGGAACACACATAGCACCACAAGTTTGTAGCAGGTGCCAACAGTAGAAGCAAAAAAACCTACACAACCGGAGGGAGTGATGGATGTGAATTCCATCCCTTCCTCGTTCATCAAACTAGTGATCCCTACAATACTTGAGGAGCAGGAGCCATCCCCTATGGTATAAAAGATGAATATTGACCCACAAAACATCATAGAGGAGAAAAACCTGATGCAACAATCCAGCATGAAAATAGTCCCACCAACAAACGAAGTAGATGAGGAAAGAACTAAGTCCGATGAGATGAGGGTTCAATCTAGCAAAAATCCAGTACAGTAGGAGCCAATACAGGAAAAATATATCATTGGGCAACATGAGTTTGACGTGGAAGAGGAAGAGGAAGAGAAAATGAATTAGGAAGAAAGACCCTCAAGGGCGTCAACAAAGGGGAAAGGAAAACAATAGGTCTAGAGGTCATCACGCAAGAAACTATAGGTAACCCTTTTGTTACCATGGATACCAATAGGAGTACATGTTTTACCATATTTTCTAGGATGTGTAGATAAACTACGCTATGCGAACCACGTTATAAAAGACAGTGACAAGTTTCTAGAATTTGAGAAATAGGTATACATGGAGAGAAGAGGGGTTAGTGTGATAGGAGTACCAATTCTATAACCCAAACAATGTATAACGGGTCTATATAACACATTCATAATGAACCTGCTCGATGTCTTTCATTTTGGAAGGTGTAAGGACGTAAATAACTGCGTCAAACAATTACTGACATTAATGCACCGAGGAATTATATAGTTGGATAGGCCAGTCTAAATTGATGTCGAGATGATTTCAAAAGTAATAAGCCTACCCACAAATCACGAGAAACAAGAACATTATATGGATGGCAAGACCAAGGAGAAAGCCTTGGCAAAGGAAATGAAACAAACCTATGGGACATAGAGAAGATCCAAGGGGATCATTATAAGAAGAATTAGTGAACCTGTGAAGAGGTTAGCAACAAATCTTATGGGATGTAAATTTATAAGGAAGTGTCGCAAAGAAGAAGCGTCGGTAGGGGTAATAGCAGTAGTCGCGCAGTGCACGAAGGGAACTCTACTAAGCTGGAGTCCATATTTGTTAAAACTATTTCTAGATGATTGCAAAGACACCCAGGATTTAGGAATGGAGTTCCATTAATTGTAGTTTATCATTCTTATTGCATTAGTGGGATGGAAACACCATAAATACAACATGTTCTATCAGATAACTAGAAAGTGTCAATAAAGATAGTACGAAACATTGCAGCACATAATTGTCGCAAGGGAAATTCAAGAAAATTGTAACATATTTGTGACATATTTGGAATAAATATAGGAAAAGGTGGCCGAAACTTGGAGGATCCCACAAGAAGTGGTGGAGGAATACAATAAGATAGCTAAATTCAAATAATCAAGTTACAATATGTGGATCCAGGAAAAAAGGGATCTAGAAAAGGAGTGGTTTTAGATGAGATATTGTGTCACAGCGGAGGAAGTGCAATGGGTGATGAAGGACCACAAGGAGGAATGGAATGTTCTAGTGGATCCATCAAAAGACAAGAAATTACCATCAAAATCGGGATCCTCACAGAAGAATATTACCCTTGCAGGAGGGAGTGCAACAACAAGAAAAGTAGCAGCGCAAATGAAGTAGAAAGGGGGGAGCACAACAACAAGAACACTTAGACAGAAAAAGGCCATCCCCAATCCTATCACATAGTATAACAAACGTGTAGATTCCACTAATGGAGACACATATAGGGAAGATAATATCCCTACGTAGAAGGGACAAGAATTAGGGGACATACCAGGGACATATACCCCAATCATAACAGAGAAAACATAGTCAAGGGCACCCAAGAGAACTATTTTGTAGTCAGGAGGGGTGTGCAAGAAAATGAAGGTGCACAAAGAGTTCCCCCAGTATACCATAATATAATATTATACGGATTTATTCATGAAGAGAGTACATGACCACGCCACAGAAGAATATGAAGATGCAGAAAAACTGAGAGAGAAGATAATGCAAGAACTAACAGAAGTCAAGCAGGTCTTGGAGCATATACAATCCACCAAGCTACAACACAAAGGGGAAACACAACAACAACACACAACACAAGAACACGGAAAGCCAGCATGAAGTGAGGATGAGACAATATAGATAACGACATTGGCAAGTGAAATATTTAGTATTACTAAATACATGTTGCGAATGGATGAAGACATGGTGCAAAAATAGGTTAAGGACGTGTAACAGATGGAATTTGTATTGGCTAAGATATCAACAAAAGCGCTATATAGGTTACATAGTAGTGTTTCATAGGAGGTTCAATCAAGATCTAGGATAGATGCGACACATTTGGAGACATTGAAGGAAGAGAAGTAGGTTCTAGAGACAATCGTCAAAGAAGTTCAGATTGAACATGAGGAGGAAAAATGACGTGGAGATAAACTAGAGAAAAAACTTGAAGAAGTCTTCCAAACAATACCAGATAGCGCACTATAAGAAGAACTCAACGCGAAAGAGAAGATAACGAGGATAGAGAAGACGATGGAAGGATACAAACAGGAAATAATAGAGATGGTTGGGAAGTTTACACCAACCACCCATACAGAGATCAGATCAGAAAGGGAGTAATAGGAAACATAACAGACAGATAGAATGACATTGGAAGTGAAAGAAATAGCATATCTCTATGAAAGGACCACATTGGATGAGCATAGTAGAATATGAATGGATCCAGAAGATGGATCAAAGAGGGAAGAGAAGTTGAATGTTGCATTTCAGGATCTAAAGAAAAGGAAGAAGGAAATTCCCATATGAGAGAGACTGAGGGTCATGCGAGAAATAAACAACCTGCAAGTAGAGATAAATACAATCCAAGAAGAAAGACAGGCTTAGTTGGAGCCACTTCAGGAGTAAGATGAAAAGATGATAGCAGAGTTGGAACTAGAGAAACGAATACTGGAACAAGAGCACTCAGAAAGTAGAGAAGTGTTGAAAGAGCACATAACAATGCATGTGGTGGAGGCCCTAACAGAGAAGAGAGCACATTCCAAGACACAAGTGGATGAACTAGCAAAGAGGTTCCAATATTTCGAGAGATCTATATAAGAGGTACACACTTCTTGAGTGGCTCGGGACGAGCCACAGGTTACTATTGGGGGCATGTTGGAGTATGAAAATTTGGGGCTTAAACATATTAAATGAGGCAGAATGGACCAAAGGAAATAGCGTGCACTGGGAAAGAAGGAAAAGTAGTGTAACAAAGGGAAAAGGAAACAATGCGCCAGGAAATAAGGAAGATCAACGCATATTCAAAGCAAGGAATGGTCAGATCGAAGACCAACTATGCAGAAGGAAGTTAGAAATTGGACAAGTCAAGTCCACTTAGAATTAGGGTTTTGTGTCATGATGTAAGGGTTTTTACCGACCTTTTTTTATAAATAGTAGATGTATGAGATAGTTATAGGTGTCATAACTTATCTTGGAGTTCATAAGTAAAGTGCTTTAAGCATATTTTTTAGTCTGAGTTGAAGTGCTTTTGTTGTTGAGAGCTGCAGAACTCAGATGGAGTCAATGTTGAGATGTAATTAAGGTCCAGGTCGCAAGTTGTGGAGATTGGTGCGATCTTTGTCAACCTCACCATTCATAAACCTATGATGTAATGCGCACAATGCTATTTTGATGAAGAATAAGAAATAAAGTAGAATATATTTGTGGACGTCGCTCAGGAGGGGGTGAACCATGGTAAAAATGGTGTCTTTATGTGTGTTGTGTTGATTGTATATTCTTTATGAATGAATGGAAAAATGAATGCATATGTTAGAGTTTATTTATAGTGCACACTAGAATAATCATGAAGAATGAATGTTACTGAATGGAAAAAATAATAGATCTAGTGAATGTTATGGTAGAATGCATGTTATAGTATAAGTAAAAGTAAAATCCCCAATCCCTTCCATTACTGCAAACATCTGCATCCTGCAGTCACCCATAATCCATCTCGGGTGAGACTGTGTTGTGCACTCTGTGCATGGTGTAGCCTTTTGGTTTACTAAAAGGATCGACGATGAATAAGATTTTGTTGGAGAACTAAGATAGAACCCGGGACAACCCATACATCCAACATTCATCTTCAAATTTTTTTAAAATAATATGACAAAACTACCTACAATAGTTTATGAGTTACGACAACATTTACAAAAAATTCCCAATTCTTCACTTGCAGATAGATTAATGAGATATGATAATGTACTAAAATGTACATGTTCATATTGGACCAAGTGTCATGCAAAATTGTGTGAATTTATTCAATATATTGTGTATCGCACAATATTCTTCAAACTAGGTTACAACATATATACAGGGGTCATATTTGCATAAATTGATGAATGATACATGCCATCCAGATCCAAGGAAAGAAAAGAAATGGATATGAAAAATATAATTGACAATACTCATATTGTAGCATGCTATGTGCATTTGAGAGAAACAATATTTTGAGATGAGATTTTCTCAAGATTTAATCGGGCTACAAACTTTTAGTGTAATTATTAATAGAAACATCATGGGATCTCCACAAGCGCAAAAGTTTCTTTGGATAAAATATATTCCCAATATGGACACATTAAATTGGGATGACCTTATTAAGTTAGATTTTCAAAAAAATATTTTGATAGTTCTGTGAATGCTTTCAATCCATGTAATGAATATTAGATAAATATCCCTATTCCATGAAATGATGATGATAATCTCTACTTAAAGGACACTTCAAAAATATTTCAATTTGATCTAATGATGGAATTTTAATTGGGGTGACCTTATCCCAGTTAGATTTGAAAAAGAATATTTTGATATGTCTGTGCGTGATTTTAATCCACACAATGAAAATTAGATAAATATTCATATTCAACGAAATGATGACAATCATCCATGCTTAAAGGTCACTTAATAAATATTTAAATTTGATCCAAAAATAGACTATGAATAAATTTTAAATTGTGTTGAGTGCCACATAATGTGAAATGAGAAATCATGCCTCTGAAAGAAGAGAGGAAAATTGGTGAGTCTATGTAACGCAACATGGGATCTATATGAGAAATCATGCCTCTGAAAGAAGAGAGGAAAATTGGTGAGTCTATGTAACGCAACATGGGATCTATGTAATATTTCAAGACTTTGTGTCGATGAGACTGGAGAAAAAAAAGTATGAACGTATATGAAATGATGATATATTAAATACACACAATTGTGAAACATCAATGATGTGATGGGAAAATATAGACTAGAAACATGTTCTTTCTAAGTATCTGGTCATTAATTACATAGAAAAATATGTACCAAATTATTAAAAGGATCAAATACCTTCCATGAGATGTTGATGCATATATATTCTATTTAAAATCCAAATGAACTAGCAGCATCTGCATATAAGACTATGCTGTGCAAGACCAATATTGAAAATGACATAGGAGCACAAGAAACATGCCATTTTCTTTTGGAACTTACTATTCACAATTATAGTCATGGATTTGTGGTTCTAAATGTTGGGATGAAGGTTTTCAAACAAGTGAAATTTGATACATATAATGAACATAATGATAATTGTCGTATTGATGCATATAGTAAGAGACATATGAATATAGTGCATGTTTCATTGATAGATGTTACAAAATCCTAGTCATATGACAAATGCCACCATGATGATAAATGGTCACCATGAAAGGATGCATGTGTATGTTATTTCGTCATGATTTTATATTATGATAAGGACGCTCTTTGGGAAATATTATGCATGTGGGTGAATTTTAATGGATCCACAGTTGATTTAAAATAGAAATGGAAGTATCATTTTGTATTCCTCTTGCCACAAACCAAGGAAAATGAATGAAGGATATATTACAACTATGTGATTATCAAATTCGTAAATATTCCAATTCTGGTACTATGATTGCGTAGAGTAGCGATGGGCACTAGGGTTTTTTAGGAATACTATAAGAAAAAAGTTCCACTACTCCTAATGTTTTAAAGCCTTCACATATTTGTAGATCCTATATCATACAACAATCTAAGAAGGTGTGAATGGTGGAGATAACAATGCCAAAGGTTATTCATCTACATTTCTTATATTAAAAGGATGTGGTTATTTTTTTATTTAAGGGGTGTTGGCTTCCTACTTCAACTTTATATCAATGGATTAAAAAATAACTATGAGGTATCTCTTTGGTCCCAAGGATTTTTAATTGTTTAGTTCTTTAATCATGTTGAGTATGAGAGAGTTTCTTAGGAGGGTCCTTGGTTTTGGGGAAATGGCAAGGTTTTTGTAACTCTTTGGTTTTGATATTTTGATCCTAACTCTATGTTAATTACTTGAATGAAAATTTGGGTTCATCTTCCTAATTTTCCATTACATTTTTTGCATCTATCAATTTTTTAGGATATTGTAAACTCTTTGGGCTCTTACATCAAATCAGATTTTAGGAGAGCTCTCAGTGGATTATGTAGATATGTTCATATTTTTGTCGAGAGAGATCTTAGTAAGGGTATCCCAAATGTAATGTAGCCATCCCCCAGCTGGGTCACCTCAATAGCTAAACCGACCAAAAAAAAAAAATTATGATACCAATTCTAAATGCGGAAAATAACATACACATCATGACATTTAAGCTTACACAATGGATCATGTTGATTAAAATGAAATCCAATTGCTTAATTGTCTAGTGCAACAAATTAATGCATCATTATGTTCACATCAAGAAATAATAACCAAATATATCTCATAGTAAATTTCACAGTAGTTATATCAACATTATACATGAATAAATACAACAAATAGAACATTTATCCTATAAAATGTTGAACCCGTTGCAGAGGAAGGAAGTTCCTCCAAACCATAGGCTTGTTGTTTCATATCTCAACAACAAGACACCCCCAAGTTGCAGCTATGAATCCACAATATACGGTGCTCCCTAAGGTTGGCTAATGTCCCCCTCTCAAAAATCAATTCTCACATCAAATTCTAGTACACTAAATTTCTTCCCCTCAACTTGCACAACCCAAGGGATGGAATCTCCCTTCAATGCTCATAGTACCTCAGGCCTTTCCATTCCCCTCCAAGACTTCTAGAACAGGTTTGAGAACAATTATACTTGTTGGGACCTTAGGAATTCTACAGCTACAAGACGAATTCACCTAACAGAAAAACACATGATTCCTTAGTGAATTTTGAAAAACACGTCACTCCCATACAAGAAACCCATTTCTCCATGAATTTTCAACTCCAAACACCTGTCAAAATTTCCTAAAGTAGATAACCTCAATATTCAACACTCAGAACTCCATTTTTGTCCAGAAATCTCCATGTAAAAACTGCTCTCTATGCAAAAACATGAATGTGCAATTTTGGTCTCCTATGCATACAAATTTCCTCTCTTTCTCTTTCTTGTTTGACTTACACTCTTCCCCAAGATGATTTTTCTCATCCCCCATGCTCCCAATAACTATGGGATGCCACTCTCACACCCTCCCTCTTACATGAATTCAATGATTGGGATGTAAAACACTGAACAACTAATGGGAGGTTCATGGTAAGGATAATTTAGAAGGAAATAAGAAATGGGTTTTGGTTTAATAGACATGGGTAGAATCTTCCCCCCATTGGACCCCTTTCCTCTCTTGTGGATACTTAGCCCTCAAATATTTGTCCATGTCCCTCTGCGGCTGGCAATACATATTATTTGTTATATTAAATTTATATCATTTACATATTACATAGCTTTGGCTCTTAGACATACATTACATTTACAATATACATCACTAATTTGGGGTTTGAAGATGGCGATGTTACATTCTCCTCCCCCTACAAGTTGCACTATCCTTAGTGCACATAATGATACAATTTACACACTGACATATATAAAAACATTACATCAAAATACTTGATAATCTTGCAGCTTAATGAATCATGCAACAATTCCAACCAACAACTCCCTTTTACCCTAAACCCCACATCAGTTGGATAGGAATCTCAGAGTTGTGGCTCTAGGAACTTCAACCGCCAAAATGGAGTCTTCATTCGCATATGTACAAATGTACATTCAATTTTCTTTAAAATTTTCAAAATTTTGTGGCTATGCTTCTCGCATGACTTCCTTGTGCTCCCATATAGCATATTCACAACCATAATAGGACCATTGAACCTTTACCGAGTCGATGGATTCGTTCCTAATCACTTTGACTTTCCAGTCCAAGATCTTCTCAGGTTTCACCTGGAAATCCCCTTCGTGTTCTCCCTGGATCACAATCCAATCAATCACATGATTAGGATCACATACTTTTTTAATAAAGACACATGGAACATGCTATGAATTTTCATGGATGTAGGTATTGCTAGCATGTCTGCAAATGGACCTATATTTTTTAATATCTCAAAAGACCCACAATATATTGATACCAACTTTGAGCAACTTCTCAATTTCAACATGCTTATATTGGCATTAACTTTTAAAAACACTTGCTCTCCCACTTTGAATTCTCTATTTGTTCTTCTTTTATCGGCATAAATATCTTTCCTATATTATGAAACTTTCAAATTTTGTCTCATATTAACCATCTATTATTCTATTCCTCTTAACAATTCTAGTCTAATCATGGCTTTGTCTATTGGGTTATCCCAACTTACTAGTGTGTTACATTTTCTTCCATATAATGCTTCAAATGATATCATCTTCAATGATTTTTGATACCCATTATTGTAGGAAAACTCAACTAAATGGATATAGTCCTCACACCTATAAGGTTTGTCCATTACATACAATCTCAAAATATCTTCAATTATTTGATTAATCCTTTATGTCTGTCCATCTGACTCTAGGTGATATGTTGTACTGAAATTCAAATTGGTCCCAAATTCCTTAAATAACCCCTTGCAAAAATTGGAAGTTAACTTGGGATCTTGGTTCAAAACTATTTCTGATCCAGAATCTTTTCGTTAGGTGACTTATTAATGAATCGTATTAAATGAGCATAAGCAAAAGTACACCATAAAGAAGGAAAGAGACATAATCATGCAATATGAACAAAAAGAACTTGATAAAAGAGTTCGTCCCTGGTGGACTACGTCTCCAGGTCCTGCTCTCAAATGGGTAGGTCTTTTTATTAACTCCACAAAAGAATTGGGAAAAATCATAAGTATACCTCATTATGGATTTAAGATACATAATATTTACTCAGATCATAAAACTAACACCACCACTGTGTTCGTGGCATCATTTTACCAAAAAATGACTATCTCCATGCCTCAATCTGAGTCTGACACTTTTTGGCCTAAGAGGCACCCTTGCCACGGTTTGCATGCCACTGCTCCAGTAAAAAATGATGAGAAATCTTGAAAAGCATGCCAAAATCTCGAAAATCATGCCCAAGTCCATACAGATCCATATGGGCATACTTGGTTTCACCTCTCATGCTCATGTGTTCTGAATGCACTGATCGAGGGCCCTTCTTATACAAGTTTTCAGTGGTTATGCAATAAAGGGAGTGGTTGGTGTGGTGCTTGTGGTGGCTAATTTTAGAACTTGATAAGACGGAGGTCTCGGGTTCGAATCCCATGGGCCTCCCCTTTTAGATATGGTTATAACGAAAATGGCGCGCTTTCTAAATATGGCAGGCGATTGCTAAAACGACGGATAATTGGCGGAATATGCTAAATATAGTGGCAGATAGTTGGATAATCCCCTAGGTTGATGGAATACTGGGGTCATACGGGATAAACATGTAATCAGGGACTAGGCCAAAGGCCTAGCCCCTTTCCTTTGGTGCCCATATAAAGTTTCAAACTTAAATATAATTTGAAACATATTATGGTGTGTTGGCTAGCGCAAAGTTGTCGGGCCTTTGGGCTAAGGGGAGGTCATGAGCTCAACTGCTATGGAGTCATATAAATTTTGGTCATGCTAACCAATAGAGGGGTGCCACATGGCAACCCATGACTGGGCCACGTGGCACCATATAATTTGCTAATGGAACTGACACTTGTCACAATCTGATTTTCCCATGTGTCTTCCTTGCCACGTCATCCCATGCCAAATCATCTATATGGACGTGCCACATTTCACCCTTACAGTGGTGCCACGTGTCACCTTGACTTTTTGACTTTTGACCAAGTTTGACTTGATCTTTGACTGCTTATAAATTTTCATCCATAACTCTATTTGACATGATGTTTTCTCCGTTAGAAATCTTGTGACACGCTCTTTGCGATCATGCCCTTTTCGGTGAGTTTTGGGAACTTTGAATTTTTTCCCTTTTGATGTTTGTTGAATCCATTCTGAGCATTCTTGTTTGTTTCTATGCATTATGATTTGTTCTTAGCCTTCTCTGGATCCTTTTTGGATCAGGCCTTCCCACTGAGAGATTTTTGGACCACCAAAATATTTTATTAATCAACTAGTAAGTGAGGGAAGAGTCCCCTCACTTTGTCCTTCTAAATCCATTTTTGCTTGCTTGGATGTGTGCCCTTTAAGTCTACTCGAAGATAATCAACATCACTCTTGTGTGAAGTCCTCGTCTTTCTGTCCAGGATGATATCTTCCTGTAACTCATCTAAGTACTCAGGTGAAAAATCATCAAATGAAAGAATTGAAACTTCCTCATCCTGATCCATGATCATGGGAGGTTAAAAAAGTTTCAAGTTCTCTACATTCACAATGGAGTAAATTTGCATATAAGGTGGAAGATCTAAATGAAAAGCATTAGTGTCACTTTTCTCCAAGATAGTGAAGGGTCCATATCGAATGGGCTTGAGTTTCTTGCCTTCAACCTTCAATCATTCCTTGCTAATGTGAAGCCATACCTGATCTCCAACCTTGAATTGATGATGAACCTTGTTCTTGTCATGCTGAGATTTATACTATGCTTGACTCTTCTCCAACTCTTCCCTAATTGCCTGATGTATCTGTTGAATCCTCTGAATGAACTTGCAGGTTCTTTCCTCTGTTTGTTTTGCATTCACATCGACATATTTCCCATACATCAAGTCCAAAGGAACCTTTGGTAGGTACCCAAAAAACGTCTCAAAAGGTGAACTCTAAGTGGATGAATGTAAAACTCAGTTATAAGCATGTTGTACATGGGCTATCTGGTCATCCTATAAATTAGGATTCTTGCTGCAGTAGCCTCGAAGCAAAAGTACCATTGTTTTGTTTACCACCTCTTTCTGTCCATCAGTCTGTGGATGAAAAGTAGTGCTCCTCTTCAATTTGGTGTCCACCATTCTCCACAAGCTAGTCCAAAAATCCCCAAGGAATGCAGTATCTCGATCCGAGACAATGGACGTGGGTAACCCAAAGTGAAACCAAACATGTTGAAAGAAGAGATTAGCAATCTACTTAGCATTGATCTACTTTTTACATAGCATCAAGATACATATCTTGTTGAACCTATCCATTACAAAATACAAATAATCATGACCCCCTTTGTTCATTGGTAAACCCCCTACAAAATCCATGGATACACTTTCCAATGGATGGGATGGAACAGGAAGTGGTGAGTATAGCCCCAATTTTCTATTAGTGGGCTTACAAGTAGAACACATCACACACCCCTTTACATATTTAGTTACAATTTCTTTCATTTTAGGCCAATAACAACACCTTTGCAAATGAGCCATAGTTTTTCCTACCCCAAAATTCCCAGACACAAGAGAAGTATGAGCTTATCGTATCACATGGACTCATTCACTTGTAGGAATACATAGCTTCCCAAGATGATAAAGTAACTTTCCCTGCAGACATTAGTTCTCTACCTGTGCACCATGGGTTAGCTTCTCATATACTTCTTTAAAATCTTCATCAATGGCATATTGTTCTACATATCTATCATGAGATAAAGAAGTATTCGTCAAAATAATAGAAGCAATAATAGGAGGTCTAGAAAGAATATCGGCTACCTTGTTACTTGTACCCTTCTTGTACTTGATTACCAAAATTAAATTGTTGTATAAAACCCATCCATCTGTAGTGTCGAGATTTTTGCAACTTGGTTTGTGCTTGAAGATACTTTAAGGGTTGGTGATCTGTATGTATGATTGTTTCCTTCCCTAACAAGTAGTGCTTCCATTTCATTACACATTGAACTAATGCATACAACTCTTTATCATATGTAGGATAGTTAACAACAACATGGTTAAAAGTCTCAGAGTGGTAATAGATAGGCTTATGATATTGCATCAATATTGCACCCATGGTGTATATGTTGGCATCTGTCTCGATATCGAAGGGTTTTTGAAGATTAGATAGTGTTACTACTGGTGTGGTACTTATATTCTCCTGCAAAATGTTGAAAGATTTTTGTTTCTTTCCTTCCCACTGAAAAGTGTTCTTCACACTAGTTAAGGCATGCAAAGGAGTTGCTATAAAGGATAAGTTGGGAATGAATCTCCTCCAATATTGGATTGCACCCAAGAAGCTTCAGATATTGGTCACGCTTTTTGATTTAGGCCAATTTACAATTACTTTAATTTTGGAAGGATCAATCTTCAATTGTCCTCCTCCCACGATATGACCTAAGTATACAAGTGTAGTCTTGCCAAATTCACATTTAGACATTTTTACATACATATTTTCCCTTTGCAAAGTATCCAATACTTTCTTTACATTCCTTACATGTTCATCCCAAGTCTCATTGAAAAAAAGAAATATACAATGACAAAGTCATTCAAGAAAGGCATGAATACATCATTCATCACACGCATGAAATTTGTCGAACCATTGCAAAGCCCAAATGACATAACTAACCAATCAGACAATTCTTGTTTCTTTTTAAAGGAAATATTCTATGCATCATGTTCTGCAAACCTGATTTGATGATATCCACTACGCAAATCCAACTTAGTGAAATAAAAAACATTCTTCAAATGATCAAGTAAATCATCTATGTGAGGAAGAGGGTATCGATTTTTCACAGTGATTTTATTCAAAGCCTAGTAATCGACACACATTCGTCATGTTCCATATTTATTTGGCTCCATCACGATCGGAGAACCATAAGGAAATGAACTGGGCCTGATGACCCCTTGATCCAATAAGACTTTTACCTTCTTCTTGATCACTGTCATCTCCACAACTGACATCTTGTACATGCCCACATTAGGAAGAGGAGAATCCTGCTGAAGATGTATCTCATGTTGAATTTCCCTCCTAGGAGTTAATCCATTTGTTTCCTAAAATATATCATCATACCTAGAAAGAATATCAATTAATTCCTTTTTATGAGATGGATCACATCCTTGGAAAGCGTCGGATGTCCCGACATATTTCTCTTTGACGACCATGAATACATATCTCTTATTAGTGGTTATGAGTCTTTTCGTTTTCCCTACACTAACAAGTGTCATATTTACCCTCATACTGTGAGCTCTAACAATATATTTCACTCCCCCCTTATTAAGGTGGTATTTTTTCTAATGAAGAAAGAAGACCACTTTTCTATCATAAAGATAAGGAATCCCCAACACTATGCCACATATATCAAGTCATGCAACATCCAAGTCCACTTCATCAATCAACTTTGAAGCAATAGAAAATATGACCCTACATTGTTTGGTTACATTAAGTTTTATTTTATCACATACCCGACCAAGAGGGTGAGGCTTTGGATGTGGTTTCATTACAAGACCCATCTTATTGACAAGTTCTTCTGATATTAAGTTTACTTGGGAACCCAAATAAAATATTGTATCTATCTTATTATGTTTAGATACAATGCGTATATAAAATAACCCATTCATGTTGTGTTCATCAATATAAGAGTCATCATTGGAACTTGAACTAGCATGAAGAGAATATTTACCTTGTACTCCAGTCGATGTGATATTTCCTTCATTTCCTGATTTGGAACCAAGATCTTGTTGTACTGTAGCAATAGTCTTTGTCTTCCCCTTTCCACCGAATTGTTTCAGTTTCTTTTCTGGATGTAGTTTCCAACAGTGTTCTTCATCATGACCGCTCCTCTTGCAATGAGTTCAAGATGGTTTTCCGCCTTCTCTCGTTACTGTAGCGGTCTTCTTGTCCTTCCTTTTGAAATTCTTGAAAGTCTTGTGTGGGAAATTGGAAGGTTTCTTCGTGGGATCTTCTTGAACATGTTTCCCCCTGTTCTCAAGGTGAGTGGCTTGCACAGAAACTTTGTCAATACTAGTGGGGTTAAATAAGAGAAAATTATCATGAATATAACTATGAAGTGCGCCAATGTAATTCATTAAAGTTTCAAAATCATCCAAAGGAATATTCAATGCTAGATATTTCTTCCTAAATACTTTGTGAAAATTTGTACAATCTGACCTTTACTCTGTCTCAAAGTTTTCCATTCCATCATTGCTTTATGTAAATACCCTAATGGATAGAATTGCTTCCTTGTCTTTGTTTTAAATTTTGACCATGAGGAAAGAAGATTACCACACTTACTTATGTATTGTAGCTTGCTCTCCCACCATATGAGAGAGGTGCCTTCCAACTGAAGAGAATCTAGTTTCACTTTAAATTCCTCTTCGTCAATATGTTGAACATGGAAATATACTTCAATCAGTCGGATCGAATTGTCTAACTTCTTAGGATTAGAATGTCCATTAAACATAGGTAAAACAAACTTTACATCAATCTTTTATAACGGTTTTTTAAAAGAGGCTTTATGGCTAGAATGTTGAGAATGATGAGAATGCTCAGAGGAATAAGAACTAGAACTTGAAGGCGAAGATGGAGGCTCAGTAGGATCTCTTCCAGAACCTTGGTTTACCAAAGCATCATCATCAGGTGGTGCTTCCTTTTTCTTCCCTCTCTTCTTCATCCTCTTCTCGTAATCTCCATACATTCATTCGACCATTTCTAACATGCGATAAAGTACCATGTGAAAGTTTTTCTCTTGTTTATCACGCTTATCCTCTCCTTCTATCTTCTTCCTTCAGGATGCATGGCCAACTTCAGGATTGAAAGTATTAAGAGTTCCTTCACTATGCTTATGCTTGGCCCTAATACGCATTCATACTCAATAATTCAAGTCAAGGAAGACTGCTCTAATACCAATATGATCTAGGATCTTTTCGTCAGGTGACTTATTAAAGAATCATATTAAATTAGCATAAACAAAAGTACACCATAAAGAAGGAAAATCTCGAAAGGAAAGAGACATAATCATGCAATATGAAAACAAAGAATTTGATAACGGAGTTCATCCCTGGTGGACTACGTTTCTAGGTTCTACTCTCAAATGGGTAGGTCTTTTTATTAACTCCACAAAAGAATTGGGAAAAATACATAACTATACCTCATTCTGAAGTTAAGCTACAAAATCTTATCTCATATCAAAAAGCTAACACCACCACTGCATTTGTGGCATCATTTTATCTAAAAATGACTGTCTCCACACCTCAATCTGAGTCTGACACTTTTTGGCCCAAGAGCCACCCCTGCCTCATTTTGTGTGCCACTGCTCCTACAATGAATGCTGAGAAATATCGAAAAGCATGCAAAAATCTTGAAAATCGTGCCCAAGTTCATACAGATCTGTACAAGCATGCTTGGTCTCACCTCTCATGCTCCTGTGTTCCGAATGCACTGATCGAGGACCCTTCCTATACAAGTTTCTGGCAGTTATGCAACAAAAGAAGTGGTTGGCATGGTGGTTGTGGTGGATAATTTTAGAACTTGATAAGGTGGAGGTCCCAGGTTCGAATCCCATGGGCCTCCCCTTTTATACATATGGTTATAATGAAAATGGCGTGCTTGCTAAATATAGCAGGTGGTTTCTAAAACGACAGGAAATTGGCGGAATATGATAAATATAGTGGCAGATAGTTGGATAATCTCCTAGGCTAGCGGAAGACTCGGGTCATATGGGATAAACATGTAATCAAGGGTTGGGCCAACAATTGGAGGGGTGCCACATGGCAGCCGATGACTGGGCCACGTGGCACCATATAATTTTCTCATGGAACTGACACTTGTCACAATCTGATTTTCCCACGTGTCTGCCTTTCCGAGTCATCCCACGCCAACTCAGTTGTATGGATGTGCCATGTGTCACCCTTGCAGTGGTGCCACGTTTCACCTTGACTTTTTGACTTTTTACCAAGTTTGACCTGATCTTTGACTTCTTATAACTTTTGATTTGTAACTCTGTTTTACAAGTCATTTTCACAGTTAGAAATATTGCAACGCACTCTTTGTGATCATGCCCTTTTCACTGAGTTTTGGGAACTTTGAATTTTTTCCCTTTTGTTGTCTGCTGAAGCCATTTTGAATGTTCTGATTTTCTTCTATGCATTCTGAGTTGTTCTTAGCCTTCTCTAGATCCTTTTTGGATCAATTTCCTTTGGCACACCATGTAGCCTAGCAATTTTTCTCATATAAATTTATGCAATGTTGGCTTCCTTATGAGTTACTTTCATTGGAATGGAACGTATAACCTTTGTGTAAGTTTTTCCAACACTACCATGATGGAATCGTGTTGCCATGTTGTCATAGGAAATTTGGTAATGAAATATATAGTAACAACTTCTCATTTCCATTCATAAATGGGAAATGGCTACAAAAGTCTTATTGGATGCTTGTGTTCAACCTTTATGTTTTGACACTCCATGCATCTTTCCAAAAAATCAATGAAATCTTTCTTCATACCAAGACAAAAATATTGGCCTCTTATAACTATTATAGTTTTTCGATATCCTATATGTCCAACATATTGCACATTATGCATTTTTTTTCAAATTAAATTTCTCAATTCCCAAGAATTGGAAACACAAAATATGTTCTAAAATAAGAGGATTTCATCCTCTTCCAAATTGTATTCCTTACATTTATGTTGTATATCATTTTGTTGTAATTTTTTTTCTAACTTGCACATAATGTTGATATGCTATCTTTTAAATTTTTCCTGTACATACTAATGGTTGTAGCATGCATTTTATGCACCTTTCTACTGAGTGCATCACCCACCTTGTTCTGTTTTACTTTTTTGTTCTTAATATCAAATTTATATTTACTAAGAAATTTCATCCTTCTAGTTTGTCTAGCATTTAGTGTTGGTTGTTCAAACAAATATTTCATACCACTATGATATGTCCCTGATTTAAATTTTATGCCAATGAGGTAATGCCTCCATATCCTTAGGGCATGTACTATGGATCCCAACTGTAAGTCATATGTAGCATAATTTATTTCATAATTTTCTAGACTCGTAACAAATTGCATGTCCATCTTGCATAAGGACTCCATCATGCCCTTCCTTGCATGCATTTGTGCAAAAAACAAAATCTTCATCTGGATCTGGAACTTTCAAAATAGCTGCACTGATTAGAAAATCCTTTCAACACTATAGATTATCTTCATACTTAGCACCTCAAACTTTACTCATTTCTTTTGCAAAGATGTTATTGGGTGTGCAAACTTGGAGAATCCCGCAATGAAGCTCTTGTAGTAACCATATAGACCAAAAAATGATGTAACCTCTAAAATATTTGTTGGTGCTGGCCAACAATTGATTTCTTCAATGTTTTTCAAATCCACTGCTATGTCATATTCTAAAATAATGTGACCCAAATAATGGATCTGTTTTTTATAAAAAGTTCATTTACTCAATTTGGCATAGAATTGGTGCTCTATGAACACTTGTAGCACCATCCTCAAATGTCACTCATACTCATATTTTGTCTTGGAATAGATAAGAATATCATCCAAGAATACAATGGAAAACTTGTCTGGGAAATATTTGAACACCCAATTCATCAGACACATAAATGTAGTAAGTTCATTTATCAACCCAAAAGGCACCATCAGTAATTTGTATTGTCTATACCTTCTCTGAAAGGATGTTTTACTTGTATCCTCTTCTTTGATTATCACTTGATGATAGCCTGACCTTAAGTCAATCTTGGAGAATATATTTTTTCCTTTTAGTTGATCAAAAAGATCATCGATCCTTAGAAAAGGATATTTTTTCTTGATGGAACCTTGTACAACTGTCTGAATTCAACACATGGCCTCAATGTCCCATATTTTTTCTTGAAAAAAGGAACTGGGGAACCCCAAGGGGAAACACTTGGGAATATTTACCCTTTCTTTGAAAACTCTTATAGTTTCAATTGCAACTCTTTTAGCACTGGCATGCTCATTCTGTAGGGAGTCCTAGATATTGGGGTAGCTCTAGGAATTAAGTCAATAGAGAAATCTATATCCCTCTTTGGTGGAAATCCTAATGACTCCTCAAACACATATTCAAAATCCCTCAAGACTTTATAATATTCAATACTTGGTTCTTTATCCTTCATTGGATCTTCCATATGGGATGCATATATCTGGCACCCTTTTATAAAACTTTTTTTTAGCTGCAATGTTGAAATTTCTTGGAAAGATATAGGCCTTGGAATACCTTGCATTGTCCTTGGATTCCATTACTCATAAATACATGTGAAAACCTTGTTATAAAAATATAAAACAACACAATGCTTTTCTAGCCAATCCATACCAATTAATTAGTCACAGGACCCAAGCGATATGATGTTAAAATATGCCTTAGTGTTAGTTCCATTCATGTTTATAGGGAATTCTTTAACAAGATCATTAATTCCTCTCTCTGTTCCAGTAGTTAGTCGAACTAACCGATACTTTTCATTCTTGCATTTATTCAATTTAATTATTTCATATAGCTTTGTATCTATATAGATATTACTAGCTCAAGAATAAATTAAAATAGCTTTGGGATGATTGTCAATCTTACCTTCCACTTCAAGCATGTGGGATTGATAGTCATCTTGTTTATTGTCCAACGCTGCATAGATATTAGGCATGCTTTTGACCATGTCTTCTATTGTCTCCTCTTTCTTGATGATATGCATAGTCTTCATCTTATCTCCTCGGTGAGGACAATATTTATACATGTGATCTCCTTCACATCCCCAACACTTTATGGGATACTGTCTTGGCCTCTTTCCCAAGGAATGTGTCATTTTTTTATCACCTTGAGATAATTTCCCTTGGTGATGTGCTTGAGAACTATTCCTTATGAAATGTGGCTTCAATCCTTTCTTCCTTTCATCCATATTTCCTTTATCCATGTCATCTCAAGCCCTTCGGAAAGTTTTCCTTCCTCTATTTTTCTCATGCTATTTTTCTCATGCAGATAGTTGGCCTTTCATATGGCTTCTTCTAAATTCTTAGGTTCATCAAATTGAATTTTATCCTTGTAGAAGGATGACAACCCCCTCAAAAACCTTTGAATTTTGACCTTCTAATCTCTAATGAAGCTCGCATACCTAAGAAGTTCCAAGAAATTTTTCTTGTATTCATCCACAGTCATGCTCAAGTTTGAATTAAAATAACTCTTACATCTTCTTGTCATAATATTGATCTAACAAGTACTATTGCTGAAAAATATTTCTTGAACTTCTTCCAAGAAATTATTTTCTCATCAAGGTGTTTAAATTGCTTCAGCCAATCCCTCCACAAAGATGTCCTTTCTTTAAGGTGGTGTATTGCAATTTTGGCTTCTTCATTCGATGAGTAATCATGTAACTAGAAATATCTCTTCATTTCCATCAACCATGCTTCTATATTTTCTCCTTTCTTGTTTTATCCATCAAAATATGGTGGCTTGATCTTCCTAAGGTCCCCTTGCAAGCTATGTGATCCATGTCTCCTTCTCTTATGTCTGATAGGAGACATACTTGGGCTTCTTTCTTACCTTCAACATGTATATTCTCTTTTAGTCGAGTGCCCTGGGGAATGATGATGTTGATTCCTACTAATACTCCTTGAACATCTAGATCCTCCATTATCATGTATTCTATCTTGAGATCTAGAAGTTTCTACTTTCCTAGCACCATCTTCTTTCTTTGTGCCCAAATATTTGTTGAATTGCTTCTGTAACATATTTAGTATTTGTAGTATCTCCTCATGACCTTTCATGATACTTTCATTATCGTCTCTAAAGCTATGCATTTCTCTTTGCAGGGTTCTCATAGTTACATGCTCATGCTCATGTTTCTTCCATTAGACTTGATATCAACATTACCCATGCAGACATATGATTTATTCTATGTGGTTGTAAGACCCTTGTGCATCATATTTGTATGTAGTTCTCATATAGGAACTACATTTAGTTTTCCTGTATCTTTAATTCTGCAAGAATGTGCATGCAATAATTGTTGTTAGAATTAAGCATATTACAAAATATCTATTAATTAACTTACATGTCATTATTCATTTCAAATTAAAAATAATATAAATAAACTATTCCAAGATCTGATTCCTTAAATATATTCTTGTCTGAAACAAATCTCCAATCATTGTATGCATGCCTCATTCTGCGTTTTTGAGCCAAAAGTTACAACATTCACATGCTACAATTTCCACCTCGTTAATGCTATAGATTTAATTTATTAATTCCTCAGAAAAAATTAGCACTCAAATAAAAATTATGGGTGGACATACATCTCCTCCTCCTCGATACCCTTCCAATTACTATTTGTTTTCTCAATTTAGCTCTGAGTTGAAAGTTATGCTCTAGAGAAGTTTTGACCTTTTTTCCCTATTTATCCATGTATGCTACATGAGTATTCTTTCTATTCATGCACATTTTTACATACCCAAATATGGCTCCATGGTTGTATTTTATGGTTCATAATCTTTCCATAGACTACTCATGTGCCCCAAATAGACTTCTAAGAAAGGAGTTATGCCCTCTGGAAGTAATTTGGTGCCAAAATTTCACCTTAACTATTTTAGTTGTAACTTTCTCATATGAGTTATATTTTGCACCCATAATATTTTGTTGGATAACTCTTTTCGAGTTATTTTATCTAAGTTACAAAGACAAAGTGTACCTTGGTACACTCGGTTCTCATGGGTTTTGATTTCCTAAAAATGTCGTTTAGGGCCTCAAAATTGCCTCACAAGTTCATGACCTTCAAAAATCCAAAATTTTCAAAACAAATCATGTAAAATTGACTATTTTATTGTTATAACAACCCTTTAAATATGAACCATTGATCTCAAATCAAGTGAAATCTGAGTCGTTTATCCCAACTCCATCGACGATCGACGATTCTTACTACCAAACCAAACTTGTCTATGAATCTCCTCGATGCCCAATCATTGGCCATAAACCATTGATTATTTCTCTTGGAAAACAATTGCAATACCTTGTTAAACCTTCCAATCCAATTGTCTTCCCTCGTCCTTCACTGACCCCCATTGACTGATGAAACACTTCTCCAGTTCCTCCAACCTAACCATCGACCATCGACCATTGGTGATTTTCAATGGAATATGAAACACTTTAAGAAATATCCCACCCATCAGTCATCAACCATTCCTATTGATTGACAAAATGATGCAGGGGCATCATATAAAGCCAAAGCACACGCCTAGTCAAAGGAGCAGTTGAACGCGCAGATGCAAAAAGGACACGTTTTTATGAAAACGTTTTGAATTTTGAAATATGAATCATTAATGTAATAGCTAGGAGAAGCGTACTTACATTTATGTCTTGGAGATATGAACAAATCTAGAGAAATTATTCTCATCTGCCGGATGTAATAGGCATTTAATTTTGTTTAATGAAAGAAGGTAGATTTGATTTAATAGATTAGACAATTTAGAAGTGTAGGAGGGAAAACGGATATACACACCCTCACCCTTGTATCATTGTAACAGGAACATTATGATTTTAGAGATTTCATAAGCTATAGAATTGTAGCAGAGAACTATAGAGAAGAACCCATGTACAGGAGCACTTGAGTTAATATATAAATCTTTGACTCAATTTTCATGCTGCTATGATGTTTACTATTTACATTTGTTAAATGGTATGTTTACAATTGTTTTATTTTCTCTGTTATGCATTTGTTTCAATGTTGCGTCAGGAGTATGATTTCATGTTGAGTGTATGAAGTCTGAGAGAGGAGAAGAATGAGTTTCAATTGTTTCTCTTTCTGAGAATGACTTCAAGGAGTGCAGTGAACGTCTGCAAGGTGTGCATTGACGAGGGTCTGAGTTTTATCTCAGAAAGCTCAGGAGAGATATCGTTGTTCTCATAACCAAAATAAGTGCAGGTGAACCACAGAGCCATGCAAGGTGTGTGCGGGCTGGTTGAAGCCTTAGAAATTATCAACCAAGGTGAAGTTTGAAGGACTACTATTGCAAAGAGTGCACAGGGTCGAAGACTCAAGTAACCAGAGGTTATTTGAAAGTTTCCGCAAGGAGTGCAAGCAGGATTCCTTTTGTGGGATTGAGGTTGCAAGTGAGAGATCATGAGGGATAACACCTTTGAAGTGTTCAAAGGGAGGCAGAGATCAAATCATCTTGCAAAATTCAAATTCAGATGGAAGGAAATCAAGTCATTTTGGCTAGAGGTCCTTGAAGAAGAGTGAACGAATAGTGAAATTTCCTCATGGAAGAAGTGGGAAATCTTGTGGACCGTTGGATCTCACAGATCAGTAAGAAGGTTAAGGTTGAGTGTCCTTCGACGTTCAAAAGCTCAGGAGGAGTAGCGACTGTTGGAGGAGAATCAACAGGATCCATTGACCCCTTTGAAGTGAAATTTTGGCATTTCGGCATTTCGGGGTTTGGCATTTCGGCAACTCCGATGACAAGGAGCTGGGGCACTTTGCATTGAAAACCCCAAAGTCACGAAGCACGATGTGTCTTTGGAGTAGGTTTGTGATCACGGAGGAAGAAGTTATATGGACCAAGATTTGGTCTGGGGCTAGTCGTCGTTTAGCCATTTCGGCATTTCGAGGTTCGAGAAGTAGAGGAGACAATGATTTTAGAGTCAGGAGTTTCAAACTCCTAGTTCGCGGAATCCTGAAAAGATCGGAGCAATAAGTCTATTTCAAAATTTGGGGATTGGCACGACAAGTGATTTTGGCGTCAAGAGTTTCAAACTCCCGGTACGCGAAATCCCGAAAGGTCGTCGATCTCACCAAAGGAGAAATTTCGGAATTCAGGGAATCATAAGGGAAGAGGAACGATTTCGGGTTGTTCGTTCAAGTCCTGAAAAGCCAAATTTAGTGGGCAACAGGTGGCATGTGCTCGTTGTGTTGGAGCGGTCAACCTTCGTTGACAATTCTCATTTTGACATCTGCCAAGAGCTATAAAAATACATCGGGACTGTCTAACTCCCGAAACCCGAAGTCCTTTATGGCTTAAACAAAGGGTTTAATCAACCCTTGGCATGGTTTTAGTGAAGATCCTGCATAGATCTCGGCCCGAGGGCAGGGGGTCTGCATCAGTTGTGGTATCAGATCCTGATTTTGTCTGTATATTTCAGGTAAAGGGAGATAGAGGAAAAGGAGTAGTATGATACACACCAGTTGTGGTATCAGATCTCAGAACAAATTCTTTGCTTTCTGTAGCAGAGAGAAAAGAGGAAAAATTTTCATCCATGCCGCCGAGAAGAAGAGATAGGAAAATGCCTGATCCAGCAGTGGAAAGAGAAATGCATGAGTTACGTGCCAGACTTGATGCTATGGAGACAGCACAAAAGCACACAGTCGACGTTGGGGACATAGATGATTTTAGGGGCTAAATTTCGGTCATGGGATAATTTTCCATGGTTTTTCCAAAAATGAGATTCATTGTTTTAAAAATGATTCGCCCAAATTCTATAGGATAAAATTAGTTTACCTTAAAAATCACCAAAATTTTATAAAAACTATAAAAAATACTTAGAAATTTGAATATTTTTAAAAAAATATTGCCAAACATTTATAGTTGACATATGAAGGATTAGTAATATTCGCCAAGGTTTCTACATTTTAAAACAAATTTCCATCCTTAAAATCATCCCTGGCTGGGGATATCAGTGAGGCTAAAAGTGAAAATGAAGCTGGAAACGAAGGAGAAGAATTTGCAGTCAAAGATGCTGCAGAAGAACACATGTTCAGGGTTGTTGTAAGGATAGGTGCTAGGGAAAAAATGGACATTCCAGTGTATGAGGGAAACTTAGATGTTGAATAAATTCTAGACTGGTTTAGAGCTCTAGACAAATACTTCGACTATGAGGATGTTGAGGAAGATAAGAAAGTCAAACATGCCAATACTAGACTTAAAGGGCATGTAGCACTATGGTGGGATGAAATGCATGCTGACAGACGCTGCAAGGGAAAGAAGAAAATTAAAAGCTAGGATAGAATGGTTGCAAAGATGAAAGCCAAATTTATACCCAGGGATTATCAAATCACTCTGTTTCGGAGGATGCATAATTTGAGACAGAAGTTGATGTCAGTGAAAGAATACACTGAAGAATTCTACAAGATAAACATCAGAGCAGGTCATCAGGAAAGCAATGATGAAAAAGTTGTCAGGTACATGAATGGTCTATGATATGACATTCAAGGTGAGATGGGCATGATGACCATTCGAAATGTGGAAGATGCTTATTAGATAGCTCTGAAAGATGAAGAGAAGGTGAACCGGAAGCAAGGTCAAAGTGTTCAAGGTAGAAGTCAAGCCAAAGGCAAAACAATTACCCAGGACAGGACTCAGAAACCTAAAGAAGAGGGAAATAAACCTCAACCTTAACCTGAGAGAGGAGGAAGCTCACAAGGAAGGAAGTATGTTGATAGAAATACTTTTCCTCGAGCCAGAAGAAGAGGAAGAGGTAGAGGAGGTGAAGTGAAATGTTTTGTCTGTGGAAAAATCAGACATAAATCCTATGAGTGTCCAGATAAGAAGAAAGATGGTGGTGAAACTCACATTTTTGAAGCTCAAGGACGAAATGTTGAGGCAGAAGACACTAAGGGCGGAAGATCTTTGATGATGAGGAAAATTCTCTTGAAGCCGGAGAAGGAAGCAGAGAACCCAGCCCAAAGAAACAGTTTGTTTCGGACTGCTTGCAAAACTAAGGATAGAGTATGCAAGATCATAGTGGACAATGGTAGCACAGACAATCTCATATCTACAGATATGGTAGAAAATCTGGAGCTAGAGACTGTTGCACATCCAAGCCCATACAGAGTTTCGTAGCTACAAAAAAGACATCAGGTAAATGTCACTAAACAATGTTTAGTTCAATTTAAAATAGGAGGATATAAAGATGAAATATTATGTGATGTCATTCCCATGGATGTTTGTCATATATTGCTGGGTAGACTGTGGCAATATGACAAAAGCGTAGTTCATGATGGGAGAAAGAACACGTACACCCTGGAAAAAAATGGTAGGACTCACATGTTGTTGTCGATCAAGGATAAAGAAGTGAAAACAGAGATGAGCAACATTGTACTTCTCATGAGTGGGAAGGAACTTCTTAATGAGGTTAAGAAGAAGGAAGACACAATTTATTGTGGTCAAGAAACCCAAAATTGTTTTGACCAATACGAGAAGAGATGATTTACCAGAAGAAATCCAGGAGTTGCTGGGAGAGTTTGTTGATATAGTAGTGGACGAGCTACCTTGTTCGTTGCCACCTATCAGAAGTATAAGCCATCATATCGATCTTATACCTGGAGCCAATTTTTCAAACAAAATCATGTATAGGTTGATGCCACGGGAAAATGAAGAAGTTAAGAGATAGGTCCAGGACTTAATGGACAAATGATTGGTTCGAGAGAGATTGAGTCCATGTGGTGTTCCAACAATGCTCAACCCAAAGAAAGACGGAGGATGGAGAATGTGTATAGACTCAAGGGAAATCAATAATATTACCATCAAATTCAGATTTCCATTGCCAAGGATGGACGACTTGATGGATTACTTGACTGGAGCAAAGTTTTTTTCAAAGATTGTTTTGAAAAGCATGTATCATCAAATTTGAATGAGAGAGGGTGATGAATGGAAGACAACATTCAAGATGAATGAGGGGATATATGAATGGCTTGTCATGCCATTTGGCTTAATGAATGCACCCAATACTTTCATGACATTGATGAATGAAGTTATGAAGGATTTCACAGGGAAATTTGTCATTGTATATCTTGACGATCTATTAATTTTCAGCAAGATAGAAGCAAAACACTTAAAGCATCTAGTTGCAGTAATGAGGAGATTACAGTAGGAGAAATTGTTTATTAATATGAATAAATCGTCATTTATGAGGATAGAACTCATTTATTTGGGTTTTGTTATCTCTGCAAATGAACTGAAAATGGATCGGGAAAAGATAAAGGTGACTAAGGATTGGCTATTGCCAAAGAGCGTGTTTGAAGTATGAAGCTTCCATGGTTTGGCTAGCCTCTACAGAAAAATCATCTGAAACTCAGTGGAATTAGTGCACCAATGATGGATACAGTGAAGAAATGACACAACTCTTTTCACTGGACAGAGGAAGCAGAGAAGAGTTTCAATCTGCTGAAGAAGAAGATCACTGAGCAACCAATTCTGGTTTTGCTGGATTTTAGCAAGACATTCCAGGTCAGTTGTGAGGTGATTGGATTTGAAATTGGAGTGGTCTTGAGCCAAGACGACGGGCCGATCGTGTATTTCAATGAAAAACTGAATGAAGCAAAGATCAAGTACTCCATGTATGACAAAGAATTCTATGCAGTCATACAAGCACTCAAGAAATGGAGACACTATTTGGTTCCCAAGGAGTTTGTTTTGTACAACAATAATCATGCTTTACAATTCATGAATCGATAGGAGAAGTTGAACCAAAAACATGCTAAATGGGTTGAATTCATGCAGAATCTTACTTTTGTGACTAGTCATATTTCTGGAACTGCTAACAAAGTTGTTGATTCTTTGAGAAGGAAATGTTTGCTTATGCAGGAATTCAGAGTCAAGACTTTGGGTTTTGATAACCTTAAGGAAATGTATAGGGATGATCCAAACTTCAAGGAGGCATATGAGGCATCTGAGAATCCAATTCTTAGGGATAGAAGCCAATGGAATGAATACATGATCTAGGATGGATTATTGTTCAGGGGAAATCAGTTATGTATTCAAAAATGCTCCACGAGGGAGAATTTGCTGAAGGAAAAATAGAGTGTAGGATTGTCCAGACATTTCAGTCATGACAAGACGTTCTCAAAATTGAATGGCTCATATTTTTGGCCAGAGATGAGGACAGATGTCAAGAAATTTGTGGACAGGTGCAAAATTTGTCAGCACATGAAAGGAAAAAGGAAGAACATAGGGTTATACTAATCATTACCCATACCTGAAAGGCCGTGGGACGCAGTGAGCATGGATTTTATATTGGGACTGCCAAGGACAAAGACAGGATATGATTCAATCTTTGTAGTAGTCGATGAATTTTCAAAGATGGCACATTTCATACCATGCCAGAAAACCAGGGACGCAACTCATATTGCGAACCTGTTTTTCAAGGAAGTCGTCAAACTTCATGGCTTGCCAAGGAGTATCGTTTTTGATCGAGATACCAAGTTCGTAGGGTATTTATGGAGGACCTTATGGAAGAAGTTGGGGACAATTTTTTCTTTTATCTTAGCATATCATCCTCAGACGGATGGACAGACAGAGGTCGTGAACAGGAGCTTGGGAGATTTGCTAAGGAGCTTAGTGATTGAACACCACAGTCAATGGGATCACATTCTTCCATAGGTGGAATTCGCTTACAATGATTCACTCAATAGAAGCACAGGGCAGAGTCCATTCCAGATTGTGTATGGAATGAAACCAAGGGGAGTTTCTAAATTGAAATATACAGAACAAGCCGAATTCAAGAGTGCTAGTGTAGAGGACTTTGCAGAAGGAATGAAGGATCTTCATAGCCGAATCAAGGAGAGATTGCAAAGTTCAAGTCAAGAATACAAGCAGAGAGTAGATCAACATAGGCAAGAACTTCAATTTGAAGTTGGTGATTTGATTCTTGCACATTTAAGGAAGGAAAGGTTCCCAAGGGGAACGTATAATAAGATGAAGATGAAAAAGATCAGACCATGCAAGGTCATAAGGAAATTTGGGGAAAACGCATATGAGATTGAATTACCTGATGGGGTCGGAATCTCACCAATATTCAATGTTGCAGATTTGTACCCTTACAGAACTGAAGAAGCAGGAGAAGAGGATGAGCAAGAAGAAGTCCAATGGAAAAAACAAATGCCTGTAGCTGAAAAGACACAAATGGAAGGCATAATTGACAAGAGGATTAGCAGATAGACCAGGAGAAAGGATTATTTTGAATACCTCTAGTGGAAGGGACATCCAGTTGAAGATGCCAGTTGGGAGGATGAAGCAGCAATTCAAAAGCATGGGTAGACCGTGCAAGACCTCATGAATAGGAGTTCATGAAAATTTCCAAGCGAGGGAGTATGATGCAGGAGCATCATAGAAAGTCAAAGAAAGTGCCTAGTCAAAGGAACAGTTGAACGTGCGGATGCAAAAAGGACACGTTTTTATGAAAATGTTTTGAATTTTGAAATTTGAAGCATTGATCAGGGGATCAAATTTTGCTCAAAAATTCAAAGTGCTCGGAATCGCTTCAAACCGGACGAGAGAGAAGGCCTCGTCATTGCGAACCCAACGCAACTCGTTTCGTCTCAAATAGATGTCAAGAGTGAGAGATATCGCAATTTGTTCATAAAGTCAAACAGGCAAAAAAATGATGTTAACTGTACAGTCCGTACAGGCTGACATGGCAGAGCCGTACGACCGTACGTGTGGTGATGTGGCAGTTGTTTATTGGATGACAAGTGGTCAAATGGGGAGTCGACACGTGGCACTGTTTGCGCAAGTGAATGGGTGCCACGTGGCACCCCGATATTGGTTACTTGTTTGGTTTATTAAAATGTAATGGAGTCTGTGGGGTTCGACCCCTGGACCTCCCCTCCACATTATGCCTTCGCAAAGACCATCCGACCAACGGACCATTGGTTGTAACTTAACATGTATGTGGGTTTGTTTATATTTAAAGTCAAAGTTTGTAACCGTTGGCAGGGGGTCGGGCCGGGGCTTAGCCTCGGCCCGCGGTCATTCGATTGCATATATGACCATACCACATATTGTATAGCCGATAGTTGGTGTGCGGGGTTTTTAACACCAATCCCGTGGTTCTATGTTATACACCATATGCCCACGACCGGAGCAGGGAGTTAATATGGTTGGCGCGGTTGTAACCGTTTTTCCCCTTTTGCCTATACGCGCGGTCGTATGAACCCCCATATGCCCGAGGTGCTAGGCGGTTAGGGGCTGGCGCGCCCATAACTGTCCTACAGTTTGCACCATTAGCGTGGTTGCACCCGGTGCTGGGTTTTCATGCTATATATTGTGTGTGTGCCAGGTTCATTGAAGAGGGGTGCGTTTTGTAGATGCAGAGACAACAAGCTTGAAGGGGGGACTTCCAGGAGGCCTAACTTCTTCGTTTTTCGACCGATTGAGGTGCCGAAAGAGCCCAGATAGGGGTTTTTGGACGCTCTGAAGCCATTGGAGCAGTCGGTTTGTCAGTTTGAGCATTGTAAGACATGTTTTTGAGCACTTTTGAGCAATTAATAATAATGATCCATTGGAAACTGGACCAGGAGATGTAGCCCAAGAGAGGGGTGAACTCCTTTATCAATTGTTGTGTTTATGTGCTTATGTTCATTGATTATGTTTTTGTCTATGTGTATTTTGCATGAGTAATCCCTTAATTTATGTGTTGCAAAATTGATCCATTTGCTTTAAACACATAACATTTACATTGCAATAATTTCAAGATTTTCAAGTCTTCTTAATTTTTAGATCAAGTTGGTATCAGAGAACTGGTTTTTGAAGACTTGATTGTTTGCATGTTTTGTTTCTGATGCTCACAAGGTTGAAACTCACAAGAGGAGAAGGTCAACTTGTGGAGCGAAGTTCTCATCCGACAAGGGGGAAGCATATACCATCACCGCAAGTTTCAGGGAGACATTAACCAAGTATGGCTCATGCAGAAAGTCATGAACGTGTTCCTGCCGAAGATGAAGATCTCAGAAAGGATTTCATGGAGATGAGAGAGATGATGAAGATCTTGATGGAAAGGAACATATTGTCACAGGGTGAAGGCTCCAACCCTTCAAGGCATAATGGAAGTAGTGGTGACAAAACTCCAAACGGAAATGGAGGGAATGGTGCTTCTCCACCACCCTCTCCTCCTCCATCATCTTCTTCTTCTTCTTCTTCTTCTTCTACCAGTTCAAGACCTCTTCCGAATTCTCCAAAGGGGCATGGTAAAACTACTTCACAAATTCCTTCATTAAAGCTTGATATAAAATTTGAATTGCCAATGTACAATGGAGAAGTTAATGCTGAGAAGTTAGATAATTGGATACGTCAAATTGAAGTATATTGTAGAATACAAAAATTTCAAGATGATGAAACCAAAATTCAGCTTGCTTCGTTAAGATTGGATAGTGCAACACTTATTTGGTGGGAATCCAAGACTCAGGAGGATATGAAAAAGAATGGTAAAATTTTTATTTCTTGGAATGATTTCATTATCGCAATTAAAAAACAATTTTATCCATTGGCATATAAACAAAAGGAAACTATGGAATGGAAAAATTTTAGACAAGCTAAAGGACAGAGTGTGCAAAGCTTTACTCAGGAATTTAGGAGAAG
>ML816167.1:0-14741 GCA_009831015.1 Picea engelmannii | reverse complement strand
TTCTGGACCCCCCCCCCTCCTCTTAAAGGTAGAAAGGCGAGGGGGGTCCGGAATCACCCATACGTCGTTGATCTGGGCGCTTCGATTTCTGTTGTCCAGATCTGCTTGTCGTTTACCACAGATGCGCTTGTGTTCCAAACTTAGGACAAGTGGGTTTTTAACCCATTCTTTTGCATTTTACCCCTATACCATAAATATCGCTAATAGATGATTATTGTTTACATTTGTTAAATGGTATGTTTACAGTTGTTTTATTTTCTTTGTTATGCATTTGTTTCAATGTTGCGTCGGGAGTATGACTTCATGTTGAGTGTATGAATTCTGAGAGAGGAGAAGAATGAGTTTCAATTGTTTCTCTTCCTGAGAATGACTTCAAGGAGTGCAGTGAACGTCTGCAAGGTGTGTGTTGATGAGGGTCTGATTTTTATCTCAGAAAGCTCAAGAAAGTTATTGTTGTTCTCATAACCAGTAGAAGTGCAGGTGAAGCACAGAGCCATGAAAGGTGTACGCAGGCTGGTTGAAGCCTTAGAACTTATCAACCAAGGTGAAGGTTGAAGGAATACTATTGCAAAGAGTGCACAGGGTCGAAGACTCAAGTAACCAGAGGTTATTTGAAAGTTGTCACAAGGAGTGCGAGCAAGATTCCTTTTGGGGGCTTGAGGTTGCAAGTGAGAGCTCAGGAAGGATAGCACCTTTGAAGTGTTCACAGGTAGGCAGATATCGAATCATCTTGCAGTAGTCAAGTTTAGATGGAAGGAAATCAAGTCATTTTGGTCAGAGATCCTTGAAGAAGAGTGAACGAACGGTGAAATTTCCTCGTGGAAGAAGTGAGAAATCCCGTGGACCATTGGATCTCGCAAATCGGTAAGAAGGTTAAGGCTAAGTGTCCTTCAGCGATCAGAAGCTCAGCAGGAGTAGTGACTATTTGAGGAGAAGCAACAGGAGCTGTTGATTCCCCTTTGAAGTGGAATTTCGGCATTTCGGCATTTCGGGGTTCGGCATTTTAACAACTCCAATGACAAGGAGCTGGGGCACTTTGAATTGAAAACCCCGAAGTCATGAAGCGTGATGTGTCTTTTGAGTAGGGTTGTGGTCACGGAGGAAGTAGTTACATGTACCGAGAATTGGTCTGGGGCTAGTAGTCGTTTATCCATTTCAACATTTCGGCATTTTGGGGTTCGGGAAGTAGAGGTGACAGTGATTTTGGAGTCAAAAGTTTCAAACTCCCAGTTCGCGGAATCCCAAAAAGATCAGAGCGTTAAGTTTATTTTGGAATTCGGGGATTGGCACGACAATTTCTTTTGGCATCAAGAGTTTCAAACTCTTTGTATGGGAAATCCCGAAAGGTCGTCGATCTCGCCAAAGGAGAAATTTCGGAATTCGGGGAATCATAAGGGAAGAGGAACAATTGTCAGTTGTTCACTCAAGTCTCAAAAAGCCAAATTTAGTGGGAAACAGGTGGCATGTGCTCGTCGTGTTGGAGTGGTCAACCTTCGTTGACAATTCACATTTCGGCATCTGCCAAGAGCTGTAAAAATACATCGAGACTCTCCAACTCCCAAAACCCGAAGTCCTTTATGGCTAAAACAAAGGGTTTGATCAACACTTGGCCTGCTTTTAGTGAATATCCTATGCAGATCTTGGCCCGAGGGCAGGGGGTCTGCATCACAAAAACACTTCTCTAATTTTTTCGACCTACCCGTTGGCCATCGACCATTTCTTTGGCTGATGTGGAAATTGTTGAAGTGGCCTAGCACATGGATGTTGATGTGACATGACATGTCATTGTGAGATATTGACTTGGCTGACATGGAAACTAATAACATGGTCTTCCACATCGATGTGCATGTTGCATGACATCTCATCCTTCTCTTTTATTCATCGACCATCGAGCATTTCCCTTGGATGAACAAAATACTTCCTTGAATCGGTCGACACCCAACCATCGACCCATAGACGATCTCCTTGGGAGACCAAAACAATTTTCCAATCTAGTTTCCCTGACCATTTACCATTGGTCATCATTGATTCCCATCAGCAGCCAAAATAATTTTTCAATCTACTCGAACCGACCATCAATTGTTGGTCGTTGGCCACTTCCAATGGCAACCAAAATTCTTTTCCAATCCTTTTCACCTGACCATCGGTTGTTGGTCGTCGACAAATTCCATTAGAAACCAAAACACTTTTTCAATCAGGCCGACTCAATCATCAACCATTGGTCATTGACGACTTTCGTTGGAAACCAAAATACTTTCCAATCTAGTTGACCTGACCATCAATCATCAAGCGTCAACGTTTTCCTTTGGCCAACTCCAACACTTCAAAACTTTTTGACCAATATTTGATTAATCTAGGTCGTCGATATATTATTCTAATTCATCTCTCATGTCCATCTACTCCACTTCAAAAACCTATGAATATAATTTTTTTCATTAATTGACCCCAACCTCTCAACGACCAAAAATGAATCTAGACCGTTGATTTGATCCATTTTTTAAACAACCAAAAATGAATCTTGACTGTCGGTTTCATCCTTTTTCCAAATGGATGAAAACGAATTCTAGCCATTGATTTCTCGGACCTTATCAACCTTTGAAATCCCTCTAAATATTTAAATTTATTAAAATGAATCTAGACCATCGATCTCGAGATCGAACGTGATCTCGGTCATCAATTCTTCAAACTCTTAACAACTTTGTCGGCCTCCGCTAAAATGTGAATTTCGACCATGCAGGTAGAGTCTAACTATGTAATTTGGTTGATTGATTCCATTTAACATATCAGACCATTCTAAGGCAATTAAATCATGGATTTTTCTCACGAATTTGGGGATTTCTCTTTGGTTATCAACATTTTCCCCCAAATTCATCACAGATCAAAATTTGTGACAACAAATTTTCTCAAATTCACACTGGTTCTTGGCCCATATAGGTAGGGTGTTGAACTTAAGCTCTGATACCACTCTGTAACGTATCCAACCCCCGGTTGGGTCACATCACTAGCTAAAATGACCCAAACAAAATTTATGATACTAATTCTAAATGTAGAAAATAACATACACAACATAACATTCAAGATTACATAATGGGCCATGCTAATTAAAACATAAATGAAATTTCTCAACTGTGTAGTGTAATAATTAAATGCATCGTTATGTTCACAACAAGAAATAATAACCAAATATGTCTCAGAGTAAATTGAATAGTTCAGTTATATCAACATTATACATGAATAAATATAACAAATAAAAAACTTATCTTATAAAATGTGCAACCCGCTATAGAGGACAGACGTTCCCCCCAACCGTATGATTATTGTTCCAGATCTCAACAATAAGCCACCCCTGAGATTGGGCTACAAATCCACAAGAGACGGTGGTCCCTTAGGATGGCTAATGTCCCCATGTCAAAAGTCAATTCTCAAAGAAAATTGCAGTCCACCAACTCTCTTCTCCTCAACTTGCACAACCCAAGGGATGGAATCCCCCTTCACTACTCAAAATTCATTCATTCCTTTCAAATCCCATCCAGGGCTACCAACACAAGTTGAACAAGAATTCTACTTTTTGGGACATCATGAATTCTACATCTGCAACATGAATTCTCCCAACAACAAAATGCATGCTTCCTTGGAAAATTTTTAACATCATGTTACTCCCAGGCATGGAACCTCTTTCTCCATGAATGTTCATCTCCAAATAGTTATAAAACTTATCCACAACAACTACCCTCAAGCTTAAACACTCAGAACTCCATTGTTAGCCAGAAAAACTCATGTTAAAATTGTTTTTTATTCAAAAACGTGAATGTACAACTCTAGTCTCCTACCCATATGAATTTCCTCTCTTTCTCTTGCTTGCTTGACATGCACTCTTCCTCAAGATGATTTTACTTAGACCTCATACTCTCAATAACTATGGGATGCGCCTGTCAAACTCACTCACTTACATGAATTCAATGATTGAACTCTAGAACACTCAACAACTAATGAAAGTTTCATGGTAAGGATAATTTAGAAGGAAATATGAAATGAGTTTTGGTTTAATAGACATGGGTAAACTCTTGCCCCCATTAGACCCCCTCCCTCTCTTTTGGATACTTATCCCTTGAATATTTGTCCTTTTCCATCTACAGTTGGTGATATCTTTTTGTTGGCATGTTTTCAGGCAGGTGTGCTTGTCATTGATGGCAAGTTCAGAGTATGCAACGATGGAAAAATAGGAACAATCTAAGCTCGGGAGGATAAGTGTAGAGGTGTACGCAGAGTGCAAGAGTGTGCTTGATCACTTGATGGTTTACAGGCAGGAAAGGAAGATCAAGGATAAATTGATCCGACTCCATTTCGAAGTTTTGGATACCGAGAGTTAAAGTGTCAAAACACTTCACCACAGGAGTCCCGGAATCGCGAAATGTGAAACGCTGAAATACTGAAAGTAGGAGATAGTTCTGAATACCAGGAGTTGAAGTGTAAAAACACTTCACCACAAGAGTCCCGGTATCGTGAAATGAAAAACACCAAAATACTGAAAGGAGGAGACAGTTCCAGATACCAGGAGTTGAAGTGTCAAAACAATTCACCACAGGAGTCCCGGTATCACGAAATACGAAACGTTGAAATCCTGAAAGCAGGAGATAGATCTGGATGCCTAGAGTTGAAGTGTCAAAACACTTCACCACAAGAGTCTCGGAATCGTGAAATGTGAAATGCCAAAATCCCGAAAGCAAGAGACAGTTTCGGATACTGGGATATGGAGGAGTCAAGTGTTGGGACTCCTCATCACAGGAGTTTCAAAGTTGCGAAGTGCGAAAAGATGAAAAGTTGATCTAACTTCATTTTGGAGTTTCATAGACTAGGACTTGAAAATCGTAATATGTGAAATCGCAAAGTGATCTGGGCCGATAGATCTAGGAGGAGAATGTGGTAGACCACATCAGAAAGGACAGGTGGAAGACTATGACACATGGCATGATCAGACAACGACAAGTGTCAAGTTGATTTGGCATTTCAGGCCACTGGAAATCACAATTCTGAGTGACACGTGACAGCACTCCGATCATGACACGTCATCGAGTGACACAAGACTGACCTCACTCCGAGAGTTTTTTCTTCGAGAGTTTTTGCTTCAAGAGTTTTAACTCCATCACTCCCCCAAAGTCCCAAAGGCTGAAGTCCCAGGGCAGAGGATAGTCGTCCGATCACCATGGATCGAGGACCATTGATCTAAATATTGAAGCACTTGTGTGATTGGAGAGTGGTCATATTTCAGTGGTCACATTGTCGAAGAACTGTAGAAGACAGCTCGAAGAGGCAAGCTCAATTTCGGAGTTTCAGGGATCAGTATGTGAAGCGTAAAGAAACCTTGACCACAGGAATCCCAAAATGCCGAAATGCGAAACAGAAAATTAAACGCAAGACCCTACAAACTCCATTTAATGGTGTAGGTGAACTTGAATATGATCGGAGGGCTATTGTTGCACTTCACGGTGTAACTGCTAGAAACGACTGATGGTTTTTTCCAGAGGAGTTGAAGAGGCCCCAGCATGATCGCCAGAGGAGAGGAAGAGGCTCGAGGTATCTTCCAGTGATTTAAGACTATTCTTAGAGGCGAATGACAGTGGGATGAGCATTGAAGCCTATAACTACGACAGAGAGGGATAGCTCCACTATGATAGAGAAGATGAAGAGTCTCAACTACCAGACAGACTGAGAAATATCAACATAGCACCCAGTGATGCTGGACACATGGGTGGAACCGCCAGAGAAGCTGAAGAGTTGCAATGATGATCAAGTAGAGTACTCAACATGAGTATATAGGTGGATATTGCATGGAGATGGAGCATAGAGACGATGGGAAGGAAGAACAAATAAGAGATCAGAATCGTGGTTGTTGGGTGTGATTGAGGTGTGAAGAAGGAGGCAGAGTGCAACAGAAGAGAGGCACAGAAGGGGAATGGTGCATTGAAGGGACATGGCGCAGAGAGCATAAAAGGAAAAAGAATAGAAACTGCAAGAAGTGTATAGAAGACACTAATGCAGAGATAGCAGCGCAGTGTAGAAGAACAATGATGAAACCGGTAAGCCATTGAAGAAGTTTATAACATTGTAATAAGTCTTAATAGAAAAGATTTATATTTCAGGGTGTTAGGGAGGTTCTAGGGAGGATGGTTGTCCTCAGAGGTTCAATTGGGTGCTTGAACGCAGGGAGTTGTAGCTTCCATCTAGTTGCAGCCAGAGAAACCAGGGTGGCAGGGTGGTGCAAGGGAGAACTGTTGTTCTCTGTTATACAGGTTGGTGCCTGTGTGACTTGAAGTTGGTGCTTCCATCCAGGTGGTGTTGGAAGACTTAGGGAGTTGGTTCTTCCTTCTAGAGGGTGCTAGAGAAACCAGGGAGTTGGTGCTTCCTTCTAGTAGGTGCTAGAGAAAACATAGAGTTAGTGCTCTCAACAAGTTGCTTCTTGCAAAACAGAGGTTGTAGCCTCATTATGAGTTAGTGCTCATATATATGATAATGTAAAGAATGTAAAGATTACTTATCATATAAAGAAGAATAGGTTTTTACCCTGTATGGATTTCCTCAGGAAATATTTGTCTCTGTGTATCTCATATGTGTGACTGATGTTGAATGTTCTATTGCTTACTTCCCTATATTATTGTGACTATCATTAAATGTTGTGTAAAGAGTTTAAAATAAGCATAATTGTTTAAGCACAGTAACAACTGATTCACCCCCCCCCCTCTCAGTTGTACAACAATTGGTATCAGAGCAGGCCCCTTTTACCTAAGGGTAGATCCTAGAGCTTAAACATGTCAAGCCATGAAGGAAATTCAACCAATACGGCCTCCCTATTCAATGGAACAAACTTTGCCTTCTGGAAAGTTAGAATGAGAACCTACATAATGGATTTAGGTGAAAATTTCTGGGATGTGGTAGATACTAGTTATGTAAAGCCAGTTGTACTAGCTAATAAGGATGACAAGCTAGAATTTAGCTTCAACACTAAGGATATGAATGTTATCTTGAGTGGGCTTGCAAAAGTAGAATTCGTAAAAGTTATGCACCTAGGAAGTGCCAAAGAAATGTGAGACAAACTCATTAGCAGTTATGAAGGTAATGAGAAGGTAAAGGATGACAAGCTTCAAACCTACAGAATACAGTTTGAATAGATGAAGATGAAGGAAAATAAAACTGTTGGAAAATACTTTCTGAGAGTAGAAGAAATGGTAAATGCAATGAAAGCACTTGGTGAAAAAATTGAGGAACCTTCTTTAGTTCAGAAAATATTGATATCTCTCCCAGATAGGTTCAACCTGAAGGTCTATGCTATAGAAGAAATTAATGATCTAAAAACCTTGGAGTTTGATCAACTTCTAGGAACATTGACTGCATATGAAATGAGAATAGTTAAAGATAAACCCACCTCCAGAGAAGCATCATTGAAAGCAGACAAGAATGAGGATTCTGACCCCGATGAAATTGAAGCAAAATTTGTGAAGAGATTGAAAAAGGGATCAGGAAAATACAAAGGTAAACTGCCTTTCAAATGTTTCAATTGTGGTAGGATAGGTCATTTTGCAAATAAATGTCTCCACAAAATAAAGGATCATACATGTGAGGATGAGGAGAAGCACAAACACACAAATTTCTTTAAAGAGAATAATTCTAAGAAGAAAAGCCTTTGCGTAAACAATGATGATGATCCTTCAGATGATGAAGATAATGACTCCTGTATTGAAGATAAACTAAATGACTTCATACTTATGGCCAAAGAGGATTAGGATAATAAAATCACAGGAAGTGATGCTAATGAAGAAGAAGTTGTGGTTGACATGGAAGGAGAACTGATCAGTGCACTGGAAGAGATTGACAGACTAAGAATTAAGAACATAAAGCAAAGATAATTGTTGATACAGTTTGGGAAAGACTGTAAAAAACCTGATGAAGACCTTGTCCTACTAAAAGTGGAATTAGAAGAGGCAAAGAAAATCGAAGACATTCTGAAATGACAGTTATCCGAAAAGAAGGCGAGATGTGAAGCCTTAGAACAGGAAGTAGTGAAAACTAGGAAAGAGATGGAGAAGTTTCAAGCCTTGTATAATCAGAATCTGTCAAGTATCAAAGCCTCAGAAAGATCAACCACCATTCTGAATCAACAAAGGAATCTAAAGCTGAAAACTGGTTTGGGTTATGAAGAGGGATAAAGTAGTGGTAAGCCAGGAAATGAAGAACCCATCAAGTTTGTCAAATCTACAACCAATGACAACAACAAACCTGCGGAAACAAAGGAAGACAATCAACCGCCCAGGACGAGTAAAGAAAAAGGTGCCAGGACTAAATATGTAGAACAAAGAAATAATGTGCTCCCTGCTGAAAGATGTCATCAGCATGGAAGAAATCGGTTCGCTCAAAGAAGACAACCATTTTCCAGGTACAAAGAATTTTTCTATGGCTATTGTTTCTACTGTTCTAACTTTGGTCACAAAGTTGTTAATTGTTCCTTAAGACTTAGACATGAGCAATTAAGATTTCAAAGGAATAAATACTTGCCACAACAAAGAATGATATAGCCAAGTAACAAACCTTCACAGATTGCAAATTGCCAAATTAAGTCTAGAGACATGCAACTAAGGAGGTCAAGAAATAATCAACTGTCAATGAGTAGACAATGCTGCAATTATAATTCTAACCTATTGAACAATGAGATTGAATGCTACATCTGTCATAACTATGGACATAAATCTGTTGACTATTGATTAAGGAACTATGAACCAGACTTGAATTCCCTTGCTGAAAATGTCAAGGTTTGGAAGAAGAAAGAAAGTGACAACTGTGGATTAGTGTTGTCATCTCAAAGAAAAATGAACCCTTGGTATATAGACAGTGGATGCTCCAAACATATGACGGGAGACAAAGGTAATTTTGTATCTCTAAGTGAAAGAAAATCAGGAAACGTAACCTTTGGAAATGATGCTCCAGGTAAAATAAAGGGTAAAGGGATGGTGAATTTAAGTAATGGAAAAGGAAAAGCCCAAGATGTTCTACTTGTAGATGGGATGAAACATAATCTGCTCAGTGTAAGTCAAATGTGTGACAGAGGATGTGAAGTGGTTTTCACGTCTAAGGACTGCAAAATAAAGTCTGTAAACACAGGACAAGTGGTGACCAAAGGCATAAGGACATAAAATAACGTATATGTGCTGAAAGAGAATAGAGAAGAGTGTCATCTAATAAAACATGATGAAATCTAGTTATGGCATAAGAGACTTGGACATATAAACTTTGACCACTTAATCAAACTCAAAAATATCGAGGCAGTAAAAGATCTTTCGAGAATATCAAAGCCCCAAGATTCAATGTGTAAGCCCTGCCAAGTAGGAAAGCTAACCAGGACACAATTTAAGTCCAAGAGATTTACTTCAACAGAGAAACCACTCCAACTAGTTGATATGGATTTATGTGGACCATCAAGACAGTAAGGCATAGGGAAAGAAAACTACTTCATGCTGATTATTGATGATTACTCCAGACTTACTTGGGTTGCATTTCTCAAGGAAAAAACTAAATCTTTTGAGAAGTTTAAAATATTTAAGGCTTTAACTGAGACTCAAACAGGAAAGAGGTTAAAGGTAGTAAGATTAGACCAAGGAGGAGAGTTTATGTCAAGTGACTTCAAGGAATTTTGTGATAAGCATGGGATCAAGAGAGAATACACTATCCCAAGAACTCCACAATAAAATGTAGTTGAGAGGCAAAACAAAACAGTGCAGGAAATGGCCAGGTCAATGATGAATGAGAAAAACATTGGTCAAACTTACTGGGTAGAAGCAATACACACAACAGTCCATGTTCTTAACAAATCCCACCTCATACCACAAAGTGACAAGACACCTTATGAACTGTGGTATGGGAGACCTGCTTCAATTAAACACTTCAAAGTCTTTGGGAGTAAATGTTACATAAAGAATAATGATGAGAACCTTGGCAAATATGATGACAGGGCTGATGAAGGTATCTTCTTAGGGTATGCTACAAACAAAAAAGGATACAGATGCTATAATAAGAGGCTGCATAAAATGGTTGACTGTATTGACATAAAAGTTGATGAGGGAATCCCAACAAGAGAGGTGTACACTAATGCGTCTTCTATAGAAGACACAACTAAAGATGAATATGAATGGGTCCAAGAATCAGAAAATGAAGACTCTGAATCAGATGAAGACAAAGATACTCAGACAGACTCAAATCAACAGATAACTTTAAATTCCTCCTCCAGAATCACTCAAAATAATCATCCTGCAAGTCAGATAATTGGTGAAAAAGACAAAGGTGTACAAACCAGGAGAAAGCTAATCAAAAACACCGAACAATCACATATTGCTTTCATATCCATGCTGGAACCCAAGAAATTTAATGAAGCTAGCAAAGATGACCTTTGGGTTAAAGAAATGAATGATGAACTTGATCAGATTGAGAAAAACAATACATGGGAGATGGTTCATAGACCTAAAGGTAAAAATATCATTGGTTCCAAATGGATCTTTAAGAATAAGTTGAATAAGCAGGGACAAGTTGTCAGGAACAAAGCAAGATTGGTCTGTAAAGGCTATGCTCAAATAGAAGGACTAGATTTTGATGAAACTTTTGCGCCCGTAGCAAGATTAGAAGCTATCAGAAAATTTCTTGCCTATGCTTGTCATAAAAGGTTTAAAGTCTATCAAATGGATGTCAAGTCAGCTTTTCTAAATGGAGATTTAAATGAAGCAGTCTATATGGAACAACCAGAAGGTTTCGAACTGTCTGATAACCCTGACTTAGCATGCAAGCTGAAGAAAGTTTTATTTGGGTTAAAACAAGCCCCTCGTGCCTGGTATCATAGACTGGATACGTATCTCAAAGACAAAGGGTTCAAGAGAGGAACAATAGACAACAATCTATATATCAAAACAGAGGGCAATGATTTGCTCATTGTGTTCATCTATGTAGATGACATCATCTTCGGATGTAATAAGGATCAATTGGTACAATGGTTTGCTTTTGTCATGGAGTCTGAGTTTGAAATGTGTATGATAGGTGAACTATCATTTTTTCTTGGCCTGCAAATTACTCATAGGTCTAAAGGGATGTTCATTTCTCAAGAAAAATATCGAAGAGAAATGTTGAAAAAGTTTGAAATGGAAGATTCTAAACCTGTGGGTACACCTATTCTTACTAGATGCAAATTAAGAAAGGATGATGACTCACCCAATGTTGATCAAAGTTCATATAGGTCAATGATAGGCAGCCTGTTGTACATCACAGTATCTCGCCAAGACATAATGCATGATGTTGGAATGGTAGGAAGATATCAGTGTACACCTAAATAGAGTCATTTGCAAGCTGTCAAAAGGATATTCAAGTATTTGAAAGAAACAATGACTTATGGTCTGTGGTATCCCAGAAATCAGAATTTTCAGTTAACTACCTATTCAGATGCAGATTGGGAAAACTGTGTTGATGAGAGAAAAAGCACCAGTGGAGGAACATTCTTCCTGGGTGACTCATTAGTAGCATGGCTTAGTAAAAATCAAGGTTCCATTTCTTTATCAACTATAGAGGAAGAGTACATTGTTGCTGCTACCTGTTGCACTCAGGTATTATGGATGATTCAAACACTTGCAGACTTGGAGGTAAAATACGTTGCACTGATCCCAATTCATTGTGATAACACTAGTGCCATCAGTGTGTCTAAGAATCATGTATTCCACTCCAAGACAAAGAATATTCCCATAAAATACCATTTTCTGAGAGAGCAGGTCACCAATCAAGTTGTTCAAGTCCATTACATTACAACCACAGAACAAATTGTAGACATCTTTACTAAACCCCTAGCCAAGACACCATTTGAATATCTCCGACAGAAGCTGGGTGCCATCTCGTCTCACACCTAAGAGAGTCCATCCTGTTAGGGGGAACTTTGTATTGATTGAATATCTGATACCTCCTAAAAATACTGCAACAGCTCAGGGGGAGCATGTTTTCTTTGACATTTATGTCAAAGGGGGAGAAAAGGAGAGGTCCAGACTGGATGGTATAGTTGGAGGTCCAAACAGATGAGCGCAGTCATTCAGGGTTTCCATCAATGCCAAAGGGGGAGATTGTTGGCATGTTTTCAAGCAAGTGTGCTTGTCATTGATGACAAGTTCAGAGTATGCAGCGATGGAAAAACAGGGACAATGTAAGCTCAGGAAGATAAGTGCAGAGGTGCACGCAGAGTGCAAGAGCGTGCTTGATCACTTGATGGTTTATAGGCAGGCAAGGAAGATCAGGGATAAATTGATCTGACTCCATTTTAGATTTTTAGATACCGAGAGTTGAAGTGTCAAAACACTTCACCGCAGGAGTACCAGAATCGCAAAATGTGAAACGTCGAGATCTCGAAAGCAAGAGACAGTTCTGGATCCTGGGAGTTGAAGTGTCAAAACACTTCACCACAGGAGTCCTGGTATCACGAAACGCCGAAATCTCGAACGGAGAAGACAATTCTGGATACCGGGAGTTGAAGTGTCAAAACACTTCACCACAGGAGTCCCGGTATCGCGAAATGAGAAATGCCGAAATCCCAAAAGAAGGAGACAGTTCCGAATATCGGGAGTTGAAGTGTCAAAAAACTTCACCACAGGAGTCTTGGAATCGCGAAATGCGAAACGCCGAAATCCCGAAAGTAGGAGACAGTTTTGGATAACAGAGTTTTAGATACCGAGAGATGGAGGAGTTAAGTGTCAAGACTCCTCATCACAGGAGGTCTAAAGTTGCAAAGTGCGAAAAGATGAAAAGTTGATCTAACTTCATTTCGGAGTTTTGTAGACCGGGACTTGGAAGTGTCGAGAACATTCATATCAAGAATGCCAAAATCGCAATATGCGAAATAGCAAAGTGATCTGGGCCAATAGATCCAGGAAGAGAATGTGGCAGACCATGTCAGAAAGGACAGGTGGAAGACTATGACACGTGGCACGATCAGACAACGACAAATGTCAAGTTGATTTGGCATTTCAGGCCACTGGAAATCATAATTCTGAGTGACACGTGACAACCACTCCGGTCACGACACGTCATCGAATGACGCAAGACCGACCTCACTCCGGGAGTTTTTTCTTCAAGAGTTTTAACTCCATCACTCCCCCAAAGTCCCGAAGGATGAAGTCTCGGGGCAGAGGATATCCGTCCGATCACCACGGATCGAGGACCATTGATATGAATATCGAAGTGCTTGTGTGATTGGAGAGTGGTCATATTCTGGTGGTCACATCGTCGAAGAACTATAGAAGAGAGATCAAAGAGGCAAGATCAATTTCAGAGTTTCAGGGATCAGTACATGAAGCGTAAAGAAACCTGAACCACAAGAATCCCAAAATGTCGAAATACGAAATAGAAAATTAAATGCAAGACCCTATAAACTCCATTCAACGGTGTAGGTGAACTTGAATCTGATCGGAGGGCTACTGTTGCACTTCAAAGTATAACTGCTAGAAACAACTGATGGTTTCTTCCAGAGGAGTTGAAGAGGCCTCGGCGTGATCGCCAGAGGAGAGGAAGAGGCTCGAGGTATCTTCCAGTGATTTAAGACTATTCTTCGAGGCGATTGACAGTGGGATGAGCGTTGAAGCCCGTAACTATGACAAAGAGGATTAACGCGACTATGATAGACAAGACGAAGAGTCTCAACTGCCAGACAGGCTGAGAAATCTCAGCATAACACCCAGTGATGATGGACACGTGGGTGGAACCGCCAGAGAAGCTGAAGAGTTGCAATGACGATCAAGTAGAGTACTCAACATGAGTAGTTGGGCAAATATTGCATGAATATGGAGCACAAAGATGATGGGAAGGAAGAACAAAGAACAGATCATAGTCATGGTTGTTGGGTGTGATTGAGGTGTGAAGAAGGAGGCAGAGCGCAGCTGAAGAGAGGCATAGAAGGGGAATGGTGCATTGAAAGGACATGGCGCAGAGAGCATAAAAGGAAAAAGAACAAAAACCGCAAGAAGTGTGCAGAAGACACTGATGCAGACAGAGAAACGCAGTGTAGTAGAACAATGATGAGACCAGTAAGCCATTGAAGAACTTTATATCATTGTAATAAGTCTTAATAAAAAAGATTTATATTTCAGGGTGGTAGGGAGGTGCTAGGGAGGACGGTTGTCCTCGAGGTTCAAGTGGGTGCTTGAACGCAAGGAGTTGTAGCTTCCATCTGGTTGCAGCCAGAGAAACCAGGGTGGTGCAAGGGAGAACTGTTGTTCTCTGTTATATAGGTTGGTGCCTGTGTGACTGGAAGTTGGTGCTTCCATCCAATTGGTGCTGGAACACTTAGGGAGTTGGTGCTTCCTTCTAGTGGGTGCTAGAGAAACCAAGGAGTTGGTGCTTCCTTCTAGTAGGTGCTAGAAAAAACAGATAGTTGGTGCTCGCAGCAAGTTGTTGCTTGCAAAACAGAGGTTGTAGCCTCATTATGAGTTGGTGCTCATATGTATGATAATGTAAAGAATGTAAAGATTACTTATCATATAAAGAATAAGAGGTTTTTACCCTGTATGGGTTTCCTTAGGAAATATTTGTCTCAGTGAATCTCATATGTGTGACTGATGTTGAATGTTCTATTGCTTACTTCCATGTATTATTGTGACTGTCATTAAATGTTGTGCAAAGAGTTTAAAATAAGCATAATTGTTTAAGCACAGTAACAACTAAATTCACCACCCCCCCCC
>ML816166.1:151489-187264 GCA_009831015.1 Picea engelmannii | reverse complement strand
TATATAAGAAACTAGATGTGTTCATATTATGATTGTTGTAATGATACATATCTTATGCATTTATTTGTATATATGATAATATTGTGATGTTGAATCTATGTGAGAGATTGCTAATGTTTCTAAGTAGGTATCGGATGTGGTAGGTTGGCTAGGCATACGAGAACTCTTGGATGGAACATATAAATAATTAATTGAATTTTTATTTTTTTATGTAATCTAAGATGAGGGGTTTGAGGGCTTGACAAACAACATTAGATTCTAGTTTCTTGAACAAAATAATATGATTTCATGATGTTATTGAAACATACTTTTAAAATGTCATGGAAGCATAATTAGGAGTGCAATAGAGCAAAGTGTTAGGATTATGCTTATGATATATATCTATATGTTAATATGAATCATGTTGACATAAATTTTACATGTTACATATCACCTGGTCAATTGAGACAAGTGTATATGAGCATCTTGGGAGACTCCAAGATGGGAGTCAGAAGGACAAACCCTATTATGGGTAACATTTTCAATTTGACTAAGTTATATGAGAGAAATAATGAATGATTATATAATGATATTTGATAGATGTTCTCAGGCATGCACATGACACAAGGTTGAGCCTTGTTAGTTGACCATCACATAGGCATGGGACGCAACCAAGATGCATATGAGATAATGATTGTAACATCCTTGAATCCCTCATTAAGACATGCTACCACAAAATTTCACTCTGATACCACTTTTTAATGTACCCAGGCTCCAAGTTGAGTCTCATTACTACCATTTTTAGCTCTAATACCAACATGTAACGTACCCAGCTCCCTTGTTGGGTCAAGTTATGGCTAAAAATGATTGACATAAAAATTCAAATGCAGAAATATAAACAACGTGACATACATACTCATGTTGTTATCATTAATAATTAAAATCGTAAATGCAGTTGATTTAAACATGCACTTCAGCAATTAAACACACATAACATCATTCATATATACTAAATACAAAGTAATGCAACATTCCATCATAGCATTAAGACTGTAAATAACACAGTAATCAAAACACTTATATTTTAAAAACAATATACACAACTGACTGTAGACAAAGGACATTGCTCCCAACCATAGGCTTTGTTGCACCAATTCTCTCTGCAACAAGCCACCCCCGTGTTGGGGCTATGAGTCCACAAGGATAAACAAGATCCTACAGGTGTCTACAGTCCATTATAACAACTCAAATACCCACTAAAAAAAGTGCACAACTCCTACGATAATTCCAACCACCCAGCTCTCTTCCCCATCAGTCTGCACAACCCAAAGGATGAGATTTCCTTCTTTGCACCATAGTCCCTCAAACAATCTACATCCCCTCCAGGGCTCCAACATAGATCAACCAAAAATCTTTCTGCATGGGGCTCTAGGAAATCCAGTTTCAACAGGAGTTCTCACACAACATTTACAAATGCTTTTGGGTAATTTCCTCGATATGAATCACTCACAAGTAAAACAGCCTCATTCTTAGCACAATTACCATCTTCAATAAGTTGTCTTTAATACCCACTATGGTTGGCCACTCTTTCCCAACACTCAACTTTGTTTTCCTCCCTTCTTGCAAGCTATAAAAACTTTCCTTATTTCCTACTCAAATTTTCCTCTTCTCCCATGCTTACTCGAATCTTACTCTTCCCCCAAGGACGATTACACTCAACCCATCTTGTCATAAATGAGTGGGTTGACTTCCTCACCCAACATCTTACATGAAATCAATGATTAAGTGTTGAATAAGTCAAAGGGATCATTGGTTAAATGACAGGTTGATTTATGAGGATGGCTTAAGACTCAAGGCATATGGAAACCCCCCAAAACACCCACTGATCCCCCTCTCTTGGAGAATCTTATCCCCCCATTACTCTAGTCCTTACCCATTTACAACCAATAGTGTATTACATTTTTTTTAATGTACAACTTTTACGTATTACATATTTTGGCTTGTGGTCATTCATGATACTTACAAATATACAATGCTACAACATGGGTCAAAATTGGGGTGTTACAATACCCTCCCCCTACAATTTTCATTGTCCTCAGTGCACATCACCATACATGTGTACATGTATACATACAAAATATTACATCACAATACTTGATACATTCACAATTTGAAGACTCGTATAGCAATTCCAACCAACAATCTCCCATTTCCTTCATCCCGCACAACCCAAGGAAGTGTGCCCCCTTCTCTACACTATAGTCCCTCAGGTTATCCCACTTTCCTTTTAAGGCTCCGGCATAGATTGAACATGATGTCTCAGAATAATCGCTCCAAGAACTCCAGTTGAACCAAAATAGAGTCTTTATACACATATGTACAAATGTACATTCAGATTCCCTTAGAATCTGCAAAAAGTTGTGGGTAATCTTCCTACATGGCCTCTTCATGCTCCCATGTTTCATCTTTAGGACCGTAGCAGGTCCATTGGACCTTTACCAGGACAATGTTCAATTCCTAAGCACTTTGAATTTCTAGCCTAGGTTGTGCACTAGCTCGACCCGAAATTCCCCTTCATGCTCCACCTGGATCGCAATCCAATCAATCACATGGTTAGGATCAAACACATACTTCTTTAATAAAGAAACATGAAACACATTATGAAATATCATGGATATAGACAATGCAAGCATGTATGCAACTAGGCCTATCCTCCCTAGAACTTCAAATGTCCCATGATATCTTACTACCAACTTTGGGAAACTTCCCAATTTCATCAAGCTCCTTTTTTCCTTTACTTTCAAAAAATCTTGCTCACCCACTCTAAATTCCCTATGTGATCTACCTTTTTCATCATAGCTCTTTTTCCTATCTTGTGTAGTCTTTAAATTATGCTTTATTTTTACCATCTTCTCTTCCATTTCTCTTAGTAATTCTATCCCAATAATGGCTATGTCTACTGGGTTATCCTAGCTCACTGGTGTGTTGCATTTTCTTCCATACAAGGCTTCAAATGGGCTCATATTCAATGATGTATGATACCCATTGTTGTAAGTAAACTCAACCAAATAAAGATAGTATTCCCACTTGGAAGGTGGACCCACTATGTATTCCCATCTAATTATGGATGATACGTTGTGCTAAAATTCAGATTTGTCCCAAATCCTTTAAAAAACACTTTCCAAAAATTGAAAGTAAATTTGGTATCTATGTCAAATACAATTGCCTTAGGTGCACCATGTAGCCTATCAATTTCTTTCACATAAATTTATGCAATGTTGGTTGCCTTATGTGTCATATTGACTGGAATAAAATGTGCAACCTTCGTAAGATTAACTACCATTACCATGAAGGAATCATGTTGCCATGTTGTTCTGGGAAACTTAGTAATGAAATATATGGTAACAATATCCTGTTTCCACTTTGGAATGGGAAATGATTGTAGCAATTGTGTTGTATGTCTATGCTCAGCCTTTACCTTTTGGCATTCCATGCATCTAGCAATAAAATCAACTACACCTTTCTTCATTCCGGGCCAATAATATTGGACTCTTACAACTACAATGGTTTTCTGGTACCTTAGATGTCCAGCATATGGCACATTGTGCACCTCTTTTAAAACCAAATTCCTTGACTCCTAAGAATTAGGAACATACCTCTTCCATCCTATAATCTTTAAATGTTTGATGTACATTACTTTGTTGTAAGCTTTCTTTAACTTGTACATAATGTTGGTGCTTCTAAAATTCTTCTTTTTAAATTTGAATTGTACATACTAATGGTTGTAGCATGCATTTCATGCACCCTTATGTTGAGTGCATCAACCACTTTGTTCTCTTTTCCCTTAATATGCTCAATGTCAAAGTCGTATTCATTGGGGAATTCTAACCATTTAGATTGCCTAGCATTTAATGTTGGTTGTCCAAACAAATATTTCAGACCACTATGGTCTATTCTGAGCTCAAATTTTATACTGATGAGATAATGCTTCCACATTTTCAGCACATGAATAATAACTACAAGTTCCAAATCATGGCTAGCATAATTTCTCTCATGCTCCTTCAACTTTCTTGACTCATAGAAAATTGCGTGGACATTTTGGGTAAGGACTCCACTAAGCCCTTCTTTACATGCATATGTGCACACAATAAAAACCTCATTTGGATCTGCAATCCTTAAAATTAGTGCACCAATTAACAATTCCTTCAAGTGTTGAAATCTCTCTTCACACTTGGTAGTCCATTCAAATTTTATGTATTTATTTTGTAATAAAGTAATCAGGTGTCCAATCTTGGAGAAACCTACAATTAATCTCTTGTAGTAACTAGCTAGACCCATAAATGATCTAACCTTTGAAATATTCATTGGTGTTGGCCAACCCCTGATTGCTTCAATCTTTTTTGGATCCATTGCTATGCCATTCTATGAGACAATGTGTCCCAAATAGTGAATATGCTTCTAATAAAAAAGTGCACTTACTCAACTTGGCATACAATTGGTGTTTTCTCAACACTTGTAAAACCATCCTCAAATGTTGTTCATGCTCCTCCTCTATATTGGAGTAGATAAGAATATCATCCAAGAAGACAATAACAATTTTTTGCAGGTAGTCTCTGAACACTCCATTCATTAGATGCATAAAATTAGCAAGTGAATTTTTCAACCCAAATGGAACCACTACAAACTCATAATGACCATACCTCGTCTGAAAGGTTCTCTTGCTAGTATCTTCTTCTCAGATTCGTACTCGATGATAACATGATCTCAAGTCAATCTTGGAAAACATGTTTTCTCTCTTCAACTAATCAAAAAGATCATCAATCCTTGGAAAAGGTACTTGTTCTTTACTGTAACCTTATTCAACGGTCTAAATTCAATACATAACCTCAAAGTTCCATCCCTTTTCTTTACAAAAAGCATCAAGGCACCCCAAGGAGAAACACTTGGGCGCATGTACCCCTTATTCAACAACTCTTCTAGTTGCATATGCAACTCTTTCAATTCTAGTGTGTTCATTCTATAAGGAGTTTTGGACATTGGGGTCACTTCATGTATCAAGTCAATAGAGAAGTTAATGTCTCTCTTGGGTGGAAATCCTAGCATTTCCCCAAACATCTCTTCATACTCCTTAAAAAATGAATAGTATTCAATATTTGGCTCCTTATCCTTGGTTGTCTCTTCCATATGGGTTGCACGTATTTGGCATCCATTTCTAAAGCTTATTTTCAATTGCAATGTTGAAATATATCTGACCAATATAGGCCTTGAAATACCTTGAATTGTCCTTGAATTTCCTTCCTCATCAAGACATGTGAAAGCCTTATTGTAGCAGTCTTAGATGGCACAATGTTTTTCCATCCAATCCATACCAATCAAGCAGTGATATGACCCAAGTAGTATGATGTCCAAATCATCCTTAGTGCTAACTCCATTCATGTTCACTGCACAATATCTAACAAGTTTATTGATTCTTCTCTTGGTTCTAGTGGCTAGTTGAACCAACCAAGACTTTTCATGCTTACATCTCTTCAATTTAAATCTATCAACCATATTAGGATATATATAGCTATGACTAGATCTAGAATTAAAAAAATAGTTATGGGTTGATTATCAATTTTACCTTCCACTTCAATTTGTAGGATCAGATCCTATCACTAAGAAGGGGGGGTGAATCGGTGACACAATAACTTTATCAAAATTTTTACTTTTGTCAATGCAAACAAAATTTGGACACAATGTTTTATCCTGGAACCCAATTGGGAAAACCACAAACACTTTTCTATCAACTGTGAAATCATGCTTTACAAGTTACAATAGAAGGAAGATGTTATTCCTCTTTAGATCAGCACCCACTGATCAAGATGCACCCACACCCCTTGTTCACCAACTCCAACTGGTAGGAGGTTACAACCCCTATTTAGTCAACTACAACTAACAAGGAAGCACCTACTCCCTCCAGGCTCCAACTTGCCCTTGCACCTCCCTGCCACCCTTTGTTCATCAATCTGGAAATAGGATATGCAGTCTAGTAATGGTCTTCTATATCAAACACTGGGTTGCATAGTTGTTGCTTTGTCTCCTTTTGTTCTTGATCTTCAAAAATTCTTTGACAAACACATCTTTCTCATTCTCATCTCAGCATACTTATAAGCCTTTAAACTTTTCAACACAACTCTTCATAAACAACACATATGTTCCTTTAATATTACATAACCCTTGTTTTAAGTAACACAGTCATTAACATGACTTTTCATAACCACACATCTCTTCGATCTATATCTCAAATCTAATGACTTTGTTAATGTGTAATGCAAATAGTTAACAAACATCACAATACGTCCTTAAATCGATACTTTCAGGATTTAAGCATTATTATTTTAATATCAGTTATGAATTGTATTTATCACACCGAGGTTTTCATCGAATAATATGATGTTTATTTGAATCATTGTCTTGTGTTTGTGTTGTGCAGGTCTTTAACTAATTTTTGTGAAACTCCACAATTGGCAATATGCCAAAAACTCCGATAAAATTGGCAGACTCACCACCAACTGAAATAAAAAACGCTCCTAAGCACACGATCAATCATATGACTGTCGCGCCAACCAGTTATATAAAAAAAATATCAATTCAATGGTCGTAGTCATTTCTTCCAAAAGGTAGGGGGGCCTGACAGGTCGTCCCGAGCTCCAGGCTGGTGATCTTCTCGTGAAGTCCAAGCACCTAGAGCCCCCGCCATACCTTCACACTACGCGTTGAATAGTCATAGTGAGGGCTTTCAATATTAACCCATTTAAACTTTTCCCCTTTACCAATGTGGGATAATTCTCAAATGGAAATTCAATCAGCATCGTCGATCACTTGATTGGACGGTTGTTGAGTCTTCCACACTTTCTCTGTAATATCAAAAATGTGGATGCAAGTAGCGATCCAATCTTATTTTTGTGTAGACATATAGTAAGAGCCTTCATACACCTTCACTTAGTTTTTCCTTTTTGCAGTGAAGCCTACCTGCAGCTATGAAACGAGAGAGTTCCTTGTCAATGAAATCCACACTAACACTGAAATCTCTTTCCATATCATTAATCTGTATAACTTGTGATTGTGCATTACATTTCCTTTGCAGTAACATTTGATGTGTGTTACTCTTCTTATGGTTGCTCGTTCCTTGTTGTGCTAGATCACTATTGCTTCAACATGAGATCCAATTATTCAATGTGTTGGATTTTCTGTTGTTGTTGCTCAAATTCTTCTAGTCCAAGCTTCATCGGTCTAGTTGTGTTAACTAACACTAGTGTACCACTGGATAGGATGGCATGACCACAATCCATATCATCATATCAAAGGCAATGACCAATGAATTTTCTTTCTCCCAGTTATCTTTTAGATTTGCTCCAACTCTTTCTATCTCTTATGTTTGATCACTGATATTGTATAGCAAGTCCTCCTTCAGAACACACACATATTCAAATTGTTCTTGAACTTGCCTTTTGAAACTGTTATAAAGTGTACTTACATTGAGTCTTTCAGCAAATAGATCCCTCTCAATACCTGAAAAATATAAACAAGGAGTAGCCTCGAGCTCAAAAGCCTTTTGCCATGATTTCTCAATGTATTTGCCTCCTTAGTCATCTCATCATTCTCTTGTTGTTGTGCCTTTGTAATTTCCAATGTTTCCTCTTTCAAGGACTTAATCTTTCCTTCCGTATCACAAGCCATATTATGCACATGTTGCAGCCATTTTTTAAGGACATCAAATGTCTTTTCCTTTTCAGCAAGTATGGCCACCACCCTCTCTACTCCTTGATTAAGCTTAAGTTTTCTTTGGGGAAATGAATCTATTATGTTATCCATCTGCTCAGATGCATGTCCTCCTTTAGTCCACTCCAGTCATCCCTTTTCAAACTAGGATCGGCATGTACCAACGCACCTATATATTTGATATTGTTTACATAATGCACCTCATCTTGATTTTTGTGTCCATATCTTGGCAACCCATCTTTCTTTTCACATGCATCTCAATCGATAGAAGTCTGGAGGCCTGCAGATTGTTTATACATTGAAAAATACTCTTCCAGCAATGTCGATTGGTAATTAAATAGAAGCTTTTAGTAATTTGTTATTGCAATGGAAACTGTATGTGTGTGTTTTTCTCCCTTCAGGTTGTGTCATGTACTTTAAGATTGCAAGGCCATGGGTTATTGCTTTTGCACTTTACTCTATCGGCATGTTTCCTGCCTGCACCAAATGGTATAAGAGAAGAAAGAGCCTTCGCACTACGCGTCGAATAGTCATAGTGAAGGTTGTCAATATAAACCCATTTAAACTTTTCCACTTTACCAATGTGGGATAATTCTCAAATGGAAATTCAATTAGCATCGTCAATCACTTCCTCGGGCAGTTGTTGATTATTCCACGCTTTCTTTGTAATATTGAAAATGTGGATGCAAGTAGCAGCCCAATCTTATTTTCCTGTATACATACAGTAAGATCCCTCATACACCTTCATTCAGTTTTTCCTTTTTGCAGTGAAGCCTAGGAGATTGCTTGGTAGAGTTTTCAAGTACTCAAGATAGAGAGACAGGTACAACATACTGCTTAGTGATAACCTACTTTTAGGTATGGATAACCTACTTCCAGGTATGCCAACATAGATATGTCATCATCTTCTTCACATCTGTCAATGTCATCCCAGTCAGCATAATATCAACATGTTTAAACTGTATGCAGCCTTAATATCCCTATATCAGTCATGATTATGAAGTAGAGTTAATATTTGCAATGCTCCACTGCCAACAAGTATGGGAATCAAAGTACCAACTAATTTAAATAGTATCAAATCTGTAGGGGGGGTGAATCAGTGACACAATAAATTTATCAAAAATTTTAGTTTTGTTAATGTAAACAAAATTTGTACACAATGTTTTATCGTGGAACCCAATTGGGAAAACCACAAACACTCTTCTATTAACTGCAAAATTATGTTTTACAAGTTACAATAGAAGGAAGATGTTCTTCCTCTTTAGATCAGCACCCACTTATCAAGATGCACCCACAACCCTTGTTCACCAGCTCCCACTGGTAGGAGGGTACAACCCCCTATTTAGTCATGCACAACTAACAAGGAAGCACCTACTCCCCTGTAGGCTCCAACCTGCCCTTGCACCTCCCTGCCACGCTTTGTTCATCAATCTAGAAATAGGATATGTAGTCCAGTAATGGTCTTCTATATCAAACACTGGGTTTCATAATTCTTTCTTTGTCTCCTTCTGTTCTTGATCTTCAATAATTCTTTGACAGACACATCTTTCTCATTCTCATCTCAACATACTTATAAGCCTTTAAACTTTTCAACACAAATCTTCATAAACAACATGTTTGTTCATTTAATATTACATAACCCTTGTTTTAAGTAATACAGTCATTAACATGACTTTTCATAACCACACATATCTTCGATCTATATCTCAAATCTAATGGTTGTGTTAATGTGTAATGCAAATAGTTAACAAATATCACAATACATCCTTAAATCGATACTTTCAGGATTTAAGCATTATTATTTTAATATCAGTTATGAATTGTAGTTATCACACCAGGGCTTTCATCGAATAATATGATGTTTATTTGAATCATTGTCTTTGTGTTTGTGTTGTGCAGGTATTTAACTAATTTTGGCAAAACTCCACAATTGGCAGTATGCCAAAAACTCCGATAAAATTGGCAGTCTCACCACCAACTGAAATGAAAAACACTCCTAAGCACACGGTCACTCATATGACCATTGCGCCAACCATTTATATATAAAAAATAGCAATTAAACGGTTGTAGTCACTTCTTCCAAAAGGTAGGGGGGCTAACAGGTCGTCCCGAGCTCCAGGCTGGTGATCTTCTCGTGAATTCCAAGCACCTAGAGCCCCCTCCATACCTTCTCACTATGCGTCGAATAGTCATAGTGAGGGTTGTCAATATAAACCCATTTAAACTTTTCCACTTTACCAATGTGGGATAATTCTCAAAAGGAAAGTCAATTAGCATCGTCGATCACTTCCTCGGGCGGTTGTTGATTCTTCCATGCTTTCTCTGTAATATCGAAAATGTGGATGCAATTAGCGGCCCAGTCTTATTTTTGTGTAGACATACAGTAAGATCCTTCATACACCTTCATTTGGTTTTTCCTTTTTCCAGTGAAGCCTACCTGCAGCTATGAAGTGATAGAGTTCTTTGTCAATGAAATCCACACTAACACCGGAAGCTCTTGCCATATCATTGATCTGTATAACTTGTGATTGATCATTACATTTCCTCTGCAGTAACATTTGTTGTGCGTTACTCTTCTTCTGGTTTCTTTTTCCTTGTTGTGTTGGATCATTATTGCTTCAACATGAGATCCAATTATTCAATGTGTTGGATTTTCTGTTGTTGATGTTTGAATTCTTCTGGTCCAAGCTTCCTCGGTCCAACTGTGTTAACTAACATTGTTGTACCACCAAATATAATAGCATGACCACAATCCATATCGCCATATCAAAGGAAATGACTAGTGCATTTTCTTTCTCCCAGTTATCTTTTAGATTTGCTCCAGCTCTTTCTATCTCTTATGTTTGATCATTGATCTTGTATAGCAGGTTCTCCTTTAGAACATGCACATCTTCAAACAGTTCTTGAACTTGCCTTTTGAAACTGTTATAAAGTGTACTTACATTGAGTCTTTCAACAGATAGATCCCTCTCAATACCTGAAAAAGATAAACAAGAAGCAGCCTCGAGCTCAAAAACCTTTTGCCATGATTTCTCAATGTATTTGCCTCCTTAGTCATCTCATCATTCTCTTGTTGTTGTGCCTCTGTAATTGCCAATATTGCCTCTTTCAAGGACTTAATCTTTCCTTCTGTTTCGCGAGCCATATTATGCACATGTTGCAGTCATTTTTGAAGGACATCAATTGTCTTTTCCTTTTTAGCAAGTATGGCCACCACCCTCTCTACTCTTTGATTAAGCTTAAGTTTTCTTTGGGGAAATGAATCTATTATGTTATCCATTTGCTCATATGCATCTCTTCCTTTAGTCTACTCCAGTCATCCATTTTCAAACTAGTATCAACATGTACCAACGCACCTATAGATTTGATACTATTTACATAATGCACTTCCTCTTGAGTTTTGTGTCCATATCTTGGCAGCCCATCTTTCTTTTCACATGCATCTCAATCAATAGAATTTTGGAGGTCTGCATATTGTTTATACATGGAAAAATTATCTTCCGACAATGTTGATTGGTAATTAAATAGAATCTTTTAGTAATTTTTTATTGCAATGGACGTTGTATGTGTGTGTTTTTCTCCCTTTAGGTTGTGTTATGTACTTCAAGATTGCAAATCCATAGGTTATTTCTTTTTCACTTTACTCTATTGGCATGTTGCATGCCTGCACCAAATGGTATAAGAGCAGAAAGAGCGTGCAGTGATGACAGATCCAGCCTAGGAGATTGCTTGGTAGAGTTGTCAAGTACTCAATATAGAGAGATAGGTCCAATATATTGCTTAGTGATAACCTACTTCCGGGTATGCCAACATAGATATGTCATCATGTTCTTCACATATGTCAATGTCATCCCAGACACCATAATATCAACATATTTGAACTGTATGCAACCTTAGTATCCCTATATCGGTCACGATTATCCAATAGAGTTAATATTTGCATTGCCAATGCCAACCTGTATTTCCATATTGCCAACACAATCATGTGGGATTGATAGTTTTCTTGTCTATTGTCCAAGGCTACATAAATCCTTGGCACACTCATGCCCATATCTTCCACTGTATCAACTTATTAAAGGTTATGTATAGTCCTCATCCTATCTCCTTTATGAGGACAACATTTATACATTTAGTCCCCCTCACATCCCCAACATTTTATGGGTTGTTGTCTAAGCCTTTTCCCCAAGAAATATATCATATTGGGTTCACTTTGTTCTTGATTCCCTTGCCTATATGACTGTGAATTATTCCTGAAGAAAGGTGTCTTGAATCATTTCTTCCTCTGATCCATCTTCTCTTTCTTTTGTCATCCCAAGATTTTTGAAAATATGGCCTTGCCTTACTCTACTCATACAGATACTTAGATTTTCTCATGTCTTATTCCAAATTCTTGGGCTCATCAAACTAAATTTCATACTTGTAGAATGATGGTAATCCACTTAGAAATATTTGAATTTTAACCTTCTCTTCCCTAATGAAATCCACATACCTTAGAAGCTCTAAGAATTTATTTTCACAATAGTGCTTTGACAAGTATTTCTTCTAGAAGTATTTCTTGAAATGCTTCCAAGCAATTATCTTCTCTTCAATATGCTTTAATTGCTTCAATTGGTCCCACCACATGGAAGCTTTCCCCAGAAGATGATATATTGCAATCTTTGCTTCCATATTTGATGAATAATTGTGAAACTAAAAATATGTTCTCATGCCCAACGACCAAGCTTCAACTTCTTCACCCTTCCTATACTCTCTATCAAATGTTGGTGGTTTGAGCCTCCTGAACTCTCCTTGAAAAATATCTAACTCGGGCCTTGTCCTTTGATGTCTAACAGGGGATCTACTTGGTATACTCTCTGATTTTGAAAATGTAGATGCTCTTCTAGCCGAATGTCTAGGTGAATAGTGATTCCAACTAACACTTCTTAAGTGCCTCGTCCCTTTATAGGCATCCCTCCTATCATGAGATATATTCTCTTTTGCATGACATGCACTGGTCGCATGTCTTATGCTTGACTCCTTGTTGATTTGCCTTTGTAGGTTATTCATACTTTATAGAAGCTAAGAATTAATTTGGTTCTAATCCTCTTGAGTTCTTATCAACCTTTCATTAACTGATTTATAGCTTTGCACTTCCCTCTACAAGCTCTTCATCAACTCTATTGGATCCTCTCTACTTCTCTGTCTATTAGTCTCTATTTCTAAATTTTCCAAACTCATATTCAATCCTCTGATTTCATCTCAATGGTTGTAAGAACCTTGTGCATCATACATCTCTTTAGTCCTCATTTATAAACATGATTTATGTCCTTCCTATACCTCTAATTATGCAAAAATGTGCAGGCAACAATTACTATTAGAATTATCCATATTGTAGAATATTTCATTAATAGGCTATAAGACATTCTTCATCTCAATTTATGAATAACACATATGCACTAATATAAATTATGTTTCTTTAGACACACTTTCCTCTGAATCAACTTTCAACGACTATACCCATGCCTCATTCTGAGTTATGAGCGAAACGTTATAGCTTTCTGAACTTTGCATTTTTTACTCAATTATGTCTTGTTCTCAGTGGTGCAATTTATCTGAGAGACCATATTCTACCATCTGTAATAGAAAATATGTCAAGAATAAATATATATATATATATATATATATATATATATATATATATATATATATATGGAGTGCAGATATTATTTATGGTTGTGAACATATAACAACTTTCAGATTTAGAGTCTAACACTTAAGTCAAATTTTGTATAAATATGGAATTGATGACTTTGCACTTTTATGTTTTCTCCAGACTTAGAATTTTTAGCCAAAACTAGCTATCACACAAATGGAGAAAAACTAGGAAAACTTACTTAAGAAAAAGTAGTCTGGATTGTTGAGGAGGTAAAATGTTGATTAAATAAAATTTTCCAGATTTGTGATCAGGGGTCGCTTTTCCTCTAAAGATATCCAAACACCCCAAAAAGGGTCCAAGAATAGTGGATTTTTCCATGTTTTGGCATCCCCACTCAAAACCTTTTTGAATTTTTCCAGAATCCCAACTGGGTATCTTCATGCCTTCCTTTTGGATGTTCTTTAAAATTTCATCTTTATTTGGATCCTAGTCACTAAGCACCACCTAGATCATTGAAAACCACTAATTTGGGTTTTCTGGAAAATGTAAGCAAAAATGGTCAGTGGCCTTCACTGACACTTTAGTAGCCTTCGTCTCCATGGACATACCCTTTAAATTATGTCTGAGTCTAATATATTCTACTTTTTTATGGCCAAAACAATTTTTTGGATCTAAATTTTTTATCCTTGTTCATCCTCGGTTTCTCTTCTTCCCTTCTCCTTTCTTCTCTTTTCTTTTTCCCTTTTTCGACGATCACTAAAATCCCTTCCTTGACAATCAACGAAATTATTTGTATCAACGATCGACAAAAACCTTTGTATCGATAATCAACAAAAAACTCCCATCAGTGATCAGTGAAAAAATCCCATCGGCGATAGGCAAAAAAATCCCATTGACAATCAACGAAAAACTCGCATCAGCCATCGGAGAAAAATTCCCATTAGCGATCAACGAAAACCTTTGTACCAATGGTCAGAAAAAACCTTTATATCGAAAAATGGCGAAAACCTTATATTGACGATCAGTGAAAACCTTGTATGGACAATCAAAGAAAACCTTGGTATCAGTGATCGACGAAAAACATTATATCAGCAATCGGAAAAAAAAAATTGTATTGGCAATCAGCAAAAACCTTTGTATCGGTGATCGGTGAAAACCTTGTATCAAATATTGATGAAAACCTTATATCGACGATCAACGAAAACCTTATATTGATGATTGGTGAAAACCTTGTATCGAAGAAAACCCTAGTATCCTCGATTGGTGAAAACGTTTGTATCAATGATCAGTGAAAACCGTTGTATCAATGATCGACGAAAAATATTATGTCGGAGGTCTTGGAAAAAATCCACTTTTTCGATGAACTCCAAGAAAGTCCATCAGTGATCGGCGATTTCCGAAAAACTCCATTGACAATCTTGGAAAAACTCCAGTTTTTCGGAAACCTCCAAAAAACTCCATCAATGATCTTATAAAAAATACACTTTTTCGGCAGCCTCCAAAAAACTACATCAACGATCGGTGATTTCTAAAAAACTCCTTCGACGATCTCAACTTTTCTTCACATCGCTGAACCCGTTTAACTTAGAAATTTCTCACCAAATCCACGGTGGATCTGGACCATTGATCTCAAAATCAATGTGATCTCAACTCTCGATTTGCTAAACTTCACCGAACTCTAAATTCTTCTTCGGCGATCAGGTATTTTCTTCTACGGTGAACTAAGTTTTGTTCTCACTTCATCGAATTTCGCTGAACTATGAAAGTTTTCAACGAACCAAGAAATTGTCTTCGGTGAACTTAGAATTTTTAGACTGACCTGAGGTGAATCTTGACCATTGATATTATTATCCAAGTGCTTTGGGTCGTTCATTCTCCAAACTTCACAACCTCCACGAAAACATGAAATTCTACCTCCCAAACCATTTTTGTTTTTAACTCTGCAATTTGCAGATCGATGCCATTAATCATCTCTTAAACCATTCTGAGTGCAAATTCGACCCGAATTTGCTCAAAAAATTGGGGATTTCCCTTTGTTTTTACAAACTTCCCCAAATTCAACGCAAATCAAACTTTGCAACAACAAATTTACCAAATTTGAGTTTCTCTTTGTCCCATACAAGTTTGGTGTTGAACCAAATGCTCTTATGCCAACTTGTAATGTCCCCAGATCCCTCACTAAGGCACACTACCACAAATATTTTCTCTCATACCACTCTCTAATGTACCTAGCCTCCAAGATAAGTCTCGTTACTACCATTTTTAGCTCTGATACCAACCTGTAACATACATAGCTCCCTTGCTAGGTCACATTACGACTAAAAACAACTAACATAAAAATTCAAATGCAGAAATGTAAAAAACGTGACATACATACTCATGCTACTATCATTAATAATTAAAATCATGAATACAATGGATATAAACATGAAAAACAACAATTAAACACACATAACATCATTCACATATATTAAATACAGAGTAATGCAACATTCCATCATAGCATTAAGACTGTAAATAACACAGTGATCAAAACACTTATCTTTTTTAAAATTTTATTCACAACCAATTGTAGATGAAGGGTGTTCCTCCCAACCGTAGGCTCTATTGCACCAATTCTCTCTACAATAAGTCACCCCCAAGATAGGGCTATGAATCCACAAGGATGAACAAGCTCATATGGGTGTCTATATACTATAACAACTCAAATACCATGTAAAACATAGTGACGTGACTCCTACAACAATTCCAACCACCCAACTCTCTTCCCCATCACTCTACCCAACTCAAGGGATGAGATTTGCTTCTCTGCACTGCAATCCCTCAAACAATATCCATCCTCTCTAGGGATTCATGAGCACAGAATTGCCAGGAATCTCTTCACTTGGGGCTTCAGGAAATCCAGCTGCAACAGGAGTGCTCACACAACATTTACAAATGATTTTGGGTAATTTCCTCAATGGGAATCACTCACGGGCATAAAAGCCTCACTCTTAGTACAATTACCATCTTTATCAATTTGTCTTCAATACCCACTATGGTTGGACATTTTTTCCTAACACTTAGCTTTGTTTTTCCTCCCTTCTTGCTAACTATAAAAAAAATCCTTCTTTCCTACTCGAATTTTCCTCTTCTCCCATGCTTTCTTGACTCTTAATCTTCCCCCAAGGATGATTGCACTCAACCCATACAGTCATAAATGAGTGGATTGATTTCCTCACCCAAACTCTTACATGAAATCAAAGCTTGAGTGTTGAATAAGTCAAAGGGATCAATGGCTAAATGATAAACTGATTTATGAGGATGGATTAATAATCAAGGCATATGGAAACCCCTCAAACCGTCATTGAGCCCCCTCTCTTATGGAATCATATCCCCCCATTACTCTATTCCTTACCCGTCTACAGTTGATTGGCCCACGACCATTCATAATACTTACAAATATACAATGCTACAATGGGGATCAAAACTAGGGTGTTATAATGATGATGATATGGTTAAAGGTGCATAATTATTTGATCTAGGTGGATATCAGTGGCCACCCACCTTTTCCAACTGGCTCAAAACAGTTTTCTGGCAAATTTGGCAATTTACTATTTTTAGCAGTTTTTAACTTTCGGGGCCATTTTGAGGGCCCAAATGAAGGTTTTTTGAGATCGAGGTTCTCAATGATATTTGAAATCATGGTTGAGCCCCCAAAATGAATCTCCTCTATTATACCTTTCCAACGAGCTATCATACGCCTAAAACGGAGATCGTATGCAAAAGTTACGACCCCAGGAAGTTGATGTACTAACTTACCCAAATGGGGCCCACATGACTTTTGGCGCTTCATCTCCTAGGGTTAGGTTTTTGGATATCTAGGGTTTTTCGCATTCCTTATTATTATAAAAAGGTCCTCAGAGCCTCATTGTAATCATCTTCTTGCGAATGAGAGTAGTCGTCACATCTCTTCTCAGAGATAAGCTGCCACCATTCTAGCGAGTCTTTCACTCTGTATTTTTACAGTCTTTGTACATTTCTTTCATTAATAGAAATCATATATTACTGTATATCTGTGTTTATGGTTTCATCTCTGATACATTTCTGTTATATTATTGAATATCTGCGATATCTCTGTGCATTTCTTTATTATATCTCTGATCTCATTTCGTGCCGAAAATAATTCGGATCAGTATTCCTACCTTGTCTAAGGAAGAGATGTTGATTATCTTGTTTTCTTTAGCAATATTGATGATGGGAGAGGTAGAGGTGCATAGGCTTGTAAAACTAATCCCAAGATAGAGGCACAAAGCATCTCATAGGATATGTGGGATAAGGAAGTCGAATAGATGATCATGCTTATCTAGGAGTAGAGAAAACATGCCTAGTCTGAGAAGTTTCACCAAGGGAGGTGAGATTCCTTATGGTTGATGTTGGGGGGGTGCACAATAAGAATGCATAGTCCTTACTCCCCAACAACTTGCCTTCTAGATTATGTGCTAGATCAAGGTAGTTGTATGTGACTCCTATGATTGTATTATTTAACCTTGTCAAATACCCACTTTTGTTAACAACTTGAAAATAATATTATTATCATGAAATGGGAATTTCTTAATAATGGATAAAAACCCCAGGGTGAGACCTAGTTGGGGTGACAATCACTAAAATTGTGAGGTTACCACATGTTGGTATCGAAAAATATCACGAGTCAACTTCACAATTTCACCTAATGAAAAATCTCAATTAGACTTTCCTCCATTAAAATGATGAACCATTTGGTTGTGGCTTAGCCCATCAATGGTTCTTATGCTTATAAATGAAAATCAAACTAAGTATGCAAATGCAATATGTAACTATTCTAGCCTAGTTTTCTCTATCTAGTCATATCTATCTTTCCTAGCTAGGAGCACTTTCAAGAACTAATTAACATAAAACAAAGAAGAAGGTAGATAGAACAGGGATGATAGTCCACCAACTGCTATTGGCATCAAACCTAAAGCAACCTCTGAGGATTGAGGATATCCTACAAATCACCAACACAATACATGTTCCACATTAAGATGTTAGACATAAAGTAAAGGGATAAATTGTAATATCACGCATAATATGTATTTGCATTAGACTTGCACTTTATAAGATGAAAAAGAAAATAATAATAATAATGTTAAATAAGTTAATTATATAATAGAAGTAAAAAGAAAAGTGAAAAACAACTAATAAGAAAACTACACTACCAAATAAAGTGGAATTAAAGTAAAAATGATAATTGCATTGATGACAAGTGGAATTATATGTGGGGATTTTTGATTGCATGCACTGGAGGGAACATTATTTAAATGGAATTGGAGAATTTGTTAGGGGCTTACATTTACTTTTAGGCATTTTGGATATGGATGAGAATTGATTTATGTTGAGGAGATTGTGAGGTAGGTGGGGTTACAACTGGCATAGTTTTATTAATTAAGGTCTTTGACTGAGGGGTTGATTGGGAGGAGAGATTTCCCCCCAAATCAACTTCCTTGTTGTTTCTTGTTGCTAGATCAAGTTGTTAGTTGTTGAAGTTTGGCCATCCTTGTCGTCTTTTTGTTCGTCAGTCAATTTCATTTGCTATATTCTAGGTATGTCCATACCTTGATAAGATAGAATTGTTATACGAATATGATATTTTTACTTAAATTTGCTACTTTTAAATTAGTAAAAGCATGTTAAGGTCAATCTCTAGTTAGTTAATCAATGGTTAATTTCTAAATAGTCTTATTGTTTCATTTAATGCTACTTGTATTGGTTAATATTTCTTTTGGGTTTCCCGGATGCAGGTACTAGTATGGTACACCTGGGCTCCACTCACGACGCCTCCAACATTCGGATCGATGACCACCTGGCTCTCGCTCCTCTCTCATCACATGCAAGTTAATTATATGCTCTACTCAAGGCCTCGAGCATTTACTCCACCAATCGTTACATCCAAGCTCCAGATGCGACGAGGTACAATGGCAATGAATTCAACTCTACAGATGGGGTGGGAATTGATTTCCCAAGGAAATTTCCATTTCAACTTTGGAAACTTCCATTTTCGTTTCATTTGGCACAGGCTATGGCTTGCACTTCTACTCAACATAATTCTTCTTGATACACAGAGCTCCTCTGGCTGGTTTTCTCTCGCCAACTATTTCAGTCTGACCCTGCTCTCGTCTCAGTTCATCAATGGCAGCTATAAGTTTTGCAGGGTGTCGTGGCCAACGCCTCATTTTATCCACATGTTGCTCCTAGTTCCTACAATGCCTAGATGCATGCATGCCACCCCCCGCCTAGGGAGGGGAGGTCATGGAAGCAAAGCGACTAGCGCACATCTTCATCCCATCGTGGTCAGTCGGAAGCGATACGATCATTCGATCTCGATCTCTATCCGATAACTATTGGATGATTGATAAGCGAAAAGGACCATCTTTCATCCCACAACCCAACGCACTCAAAGGCAACGAAGGAGCTATTGAATGGTAAAAAATATGTTGGCCCACTCCCTTCTTAGTCTTCATGGTGTGTTAGTTCAGAGTCCCTCCAACTCTCCATGTTCTCCTATATCCCACTCATCATCCTCGGATGACCAACACAACAACTCACCCCCCTCAGATTATAAATGCATGTAGACAACAGGGGCTCAATCAAGTAGTCAAGGTGCACAAGCGAGTGACGTCCATAATTTCCCCCCCATTCAAAAAGTCCAGCATAGTGATTTTCCACCTCTGTCCTCCTTCATCAAAACCATGGGACTACCCACCAAGGAAGCACAATCAAGATCCTCCAGCGACATTGACTTTGTTGGGTGCCCAATTGTAGAATAAATCCCCCCAAGGGGCGGTTAATTTTCATGCTCTTATTAGTTTTCAGGTTTCTTATAATTTTTTTTAGTTCCAATTTTTATGACATGTCAAGAACTGCAAAGACTTTTGGTCTCATTTTTGAGATCCCGGTTTCCCTCTATGGGCAGGCCAATTTTCCAAGTTTTGATTGTCTGGTTTCCTAGTAAGGGCAGGCTGAGGTCTTTAGAACTTTTTAGTCAATCTCTCCAGATGACTCTTCCACCTCCCTCTCGGTTCATCCCAGACCTCTTGAATGTATTTCTACTGTATTTTTAATGGAATAGATCAGGAATACATGTTTTTAGTCAATTTATTTATTTTGGGTTAATAGTACTTAATAATACATGTTTTTATTGTGTGAGTATAGGAAAGCCTTACATATGATATTAGAGCTAGGTTGCAACCCTCAAGGCCTATAATACCAATCACAACCACACATGTCTAGTGTTTGAGCATGTGTGAGAAACTTGAGTTACTTCATTACCCCATTGTTAAATTTTTGGCCATCGAAAAATGGTGCAAAGGAATCCTTATTAAAAAAATTTAAAGCCCATATATACAATTATGATATTAAGGAAGTTTATAATGAACTTTTAAACTTCCAAATACATATATGAAGATATAAGACATACAAAAAAAAATTAGAACAACACAAATCTTTAAAATAATAATAATAATAATTTAGATGTTCTAACTCCACAACTGCATTAGTATTGAATGAAATCTTATGATAATAAATCTATAATATATTTTTTCAAGAGAAAAACACAAGAAAAGTCCAAACAAATCTTCCAGATTATTTAAAATAGAATTTTTCATTTTCTAAGAATCTAACAAGGCTAAAAGGGAGTTCAAAAATTTATAAGAATTTGACAAGGCTATCAATAAAGATGATTGGAACCTCGGATGGGGTGTCATCCAACTGCCATGCCACGATAAGCTCGGATCCTCGTGACACCCCCCCCAATTGCCTCGATTGGCATCCCGACGACGTTCATTAACTATCGATCCGCCCTCTTTGTGTGACGTCACTGCAATTGGCTTTCACCATGAATTTTTCTCATGTGAAGTCGAAGGGTCTCCAAATCCTTGTGAACCTTAAATTTGACGTCTTCTGCAAGAAGGATTCATTGTTTTCCTTCTATTCTGCTATGTGTGCACTCTGTTTACTCACACTCAACTTGTCGCCCTTCCCCTATCACAGATTATTCTCCCTAGTCGCGCAATTATTCTCTGCCATCATCACTCTCATTCACTGCCTTTCCTGGTTTTCTCTCATGCCCGGAGAGCGCGTTAGATCGATTCTAGTTGACTCTCGCTCTAGCTTGATAGGTCGGATCCCCCACACTCGTCGCCCCTCTAGTTCTTGTTGTTTCTGTCCTTGCCACTCTGTGATGGAAAATCGCATCTAACCTCCTCCCATTGAGGTTGAAGAATTCAAGCCAACCACCTTTCCAGCGACCTCCTCCTTCACCACCACCCATTTCCCCAACCCATAAGTCACCTCCAGTTCTCTCCCTTCACCCCCCTCCACCCATTTAATTTTCATTGATGCACAACGAGAAGTCATCATGAAGCTTTGTCGAGATAATGACAAGCAAAATTTTTGCCAAGAGATAATGGAGAAATGCATGGATTGGCTTCTGGATTCGGGCATGGAGAACCTGGTACAACGACGCAATGAGGAGGACCTTCTCCAAGAAATAATGTTCCCCAAGTGGTCGGATTCGTCAAGGCATGCCTTCCCTTGGAACTCTCTCAATAAATAGTCTCTCATGGACTGTTATATTTTGATTTATGTATCTTTTGTTTGGCTTGTCAATCCTCAAAGATATTTCGGTTGGTATATTTACAACCCCATAATAGCTTATCTTAGTCTGAACTCTATAATTATGTTAGTCAGTAGTAGTCATAGTATGATATTATGGAACTTGTACTATACATGGTGGTGGGGTTGGTTTCCTTCTATGGCAGCCTCAACACCAGTATCTATAATTTCTGCTGATGAAAAGTAATACAAATAGCTAGCTTATATAATAATAATAAAAACAATGACTAGAAAGAATTAGCATTAAATAAATCCAATTGTCTATAAAATATACTAATAAACATGATTGGAGAGAATTAGCATTAAATAAACACAGTTGTCTATGAAATATTGTTTCAAGAGAAAAATAAATAAAAAATCTAAACAAATTTTCCATCTTATTAGTCCCTGTTGAAGGCCAGGACTCCAGCGATCGATTCATCATTGACCGCCAATTACTTTGGATTTGACCAAAGTATTTCTCTCCTTTCCAAAGGAGTACATAGGGCAAANTTTTTTTTTTAAATAATTAAATTCATTTTATTGAAAAGGCTATTGGCCAAAAAACTTGATCTCTTATTGCCGAGATGCATATTTTCCATGTTATGCAACCTAAGTCTAAGTCTAAGTTTTTTCGGGATGCATATTCCCGATATGCATTTTTCCATGTTACCTAAGTCTAACTTTTGTCGAGACGCATATTCCCAAGATGCATTTTTCTATGTTTTGTGTAAGTATATGTCAGGGATTTAAATTACTTTAAATTGTTCTGACAAATGATTAGCATGATCAGGTTGCTTCTTCAGACAAATGCATTTTTCCATGTTTTCTGTAAGTATATTTCAGGGCTTTAAATTGCTTTAAATTGTTCTGAAAAATGATCAAGATGATCAGGTTGCTTCTTCTCACAAACGATCAGGATGATCAGGTTGCTTCTTCATAACTTGCGGCCACTGTCTCCATCTCATTTGCCTCTACCTCTACCTCCACTTCCTTCACTTGCAGCGACCGCCTCCACTTCACTTCCTTTACCCACATTCCAAGTCTTTCCCCTCCTATAATACACATAATAGGAAAGTTGACGCCTCATTCAATTAATAGAGTAACCCGAGTCTAAAAGCAAGACGGTCCACCATTTCAAGTCTGGTCCATATAAAAACACCTAACCTATAGCCCTTAACATATTGAGGTATGCTCAATCGACACAGACCTCGCCCCCCCTATGAAACCGCAGAGATTAGGATAACCTATTGGCTCCCATGAATGAGATGGAATATATACAATGGGTAAAAATACCCCCCAATTCTGGGAGGATCCATGGCTCTCAAACACCCCTCCAATTGATGACCCAGAATGACTTTTCAGATTTGAGCCTTCGTCTGATAGAATCCATAATCCTTGGTTTGTACTTTATAATACTCCCATCCGCTACTCTGGTTCTTCTCTGCTGGGATCAATCATCTCGACTTACTTTCCTAGCGCCCGACCGGAACTGAAGATTCTCTTATATTAAGCAATTGAAGGCCTTGTTTTGCAGTGTCTTCGTGCTTTGGAGCCATCCCTTCCATTGCCATAGAAGATTTTTTCAGTCTGCTACATTCTGTAATAGCTTTGTTTGAATTCCTCTAGCGCCCATATAATACGCTACATCAACTCAACTTTCTTGTAACTCGATTGTGTATAGATTTGAAGTCTACCTTCCTTTATTGAGCTTCCTTCTCAATAGGGTCTTCTACTTTCACACTCACCCTTCTCCATAGCTTCAATATAGAAAGAACACATAGTTACACATTATTTCTGATATCTATAGGTGATGGCCCCTTTCTCTGATTGACAGAAGGTCAGGTTATAGTTAGCTATGTTGATTAGAAATGGTTGGCACATCTTGGTGAATTCACTCGGGGATTATGGCATGGGAGGAATGATGTGGACAGATTTAGTTTTGATTTGTATTTAATTAAATTAAGAACACAAAATACTTGACACATGCACCCATGGAGGGACCCTTTATGCATGTATTACATGTACCTCTAGATAATTCCAAGTGGAGGTCCCCAGGAGATGGACAATCACTTGTCCTTTGTTCGCACCACAGAAAGTGATGAGTGTCGCATAGGCCGAGCGATTTTTCTTTGTTCTTGTTTTTCGTTGAGAATGGTGGACTTTGACTCTCTGGTCGGGATTCTATGATGTTGATATTCATGGAAGAGGATGGAATTGTTCTCGATTTCGTGAAATTCGTGAACCGGAGAGGTTGAACGGATAGCTTCTAGAGTTACTTTATATATCTTATCCAGATAGAAGGGTGTTTTCATGTGAGTTCATCACAGGATTCGATCCCTCGTCAAATGGATTCAGCAGATGCTAATAAACATTGGCTCCTTGAAGACAAAATTACTATTATCCTTTTGTATGTTATTTGTGCTCCGTATAATCATGGTACGCGTTGGTTCATTCATGGGATGGCACCGCCATTCCACTGAACTCAAATTCCCTTCCTCTAGGTATTTATCTACTTCAACCTAATTTCTCCATTTCAAGAGGCTTGTAGGACATCTTGTAGGATTATACTTAATAATGTCCTGCAGTGTACTTCAAACTGTGTGTTTGATTCTCAAAAGTGGTCAGATGGGGTTACAAAGAGAAGCCCATACAGACCTGTTGGAACTTACATGTTCTGATCAAGCCATGGCGCAGCTTGTATTAACAATTCTGACATTGTTTTGAAGACGCTTCATTTGACAAGGTCGAGCCATGAAAAACTTTCGGATAATACTGTAAAGGATTGTTTTTCAGAGCATATAGGGTATGGTTTGGTTTTGAAAATTGTCATAGAAAACTCCATAAGTGCGAGAAGATTTGCAAATCATGATTCAGAAATCTCTTAACACATGGGAATTTCAGTGCAGTTAAAAGCTACTAGTGTTGGAGCTCAGGCAATACTCAATTCTTTTCTTAAAATAACAAAAAGAAAATTATATCTAATGTTTTTGTTTTATTTATTTTACTAAACATCAGTAAACTGTTTTGGAAATATGAATTATATATTATCATATCCAATTTAACAAAGGATTTATTAACGATAGCTTTCTGCAATTTTATAAGATTGTACTGTAGCATTGTCTTTATCTGCACTTTTGAATTTTATTTTCTTCGTTTAGGCATACTAATTGATGCTTGAAATCTTGTTTATAACTTTTCCTAGAATGATCAAGCACAACTTGCCCTACAAAAATCTGAAGAAATTGAAAACAAATGTAACACAATTGTTGATAGGTTAGTTGTTGAATTAAGCCTAAAACAACGTAGTATGGCAGAGCTTGAGTGGTATAAAGAGCGTTGTGAGAAGGAATATGGCAGCACATATTATGATTCCTTCAAGAAGTTGTTGATGAGTGCCGCTATAGGAGACATCCTCTATCTTACAAACCTGTGAGATGTGGAATATAGCATCTATGTGAAGTCTTACTCTTAGCTTACAAATTGAGAGAAAGCCCCTAATAAAGGGTTCATGGTTCTAGCCTGGGATAGGGGCTAGGAATGGATATGGCCTCCTCCATGATGTGAGAGAGAAGAACTCCAGATGATCATCCGGTGGAAAAGCGATCTATTGAGTTAGAACGTGTCTGTGGCTGAGCACATGGTGAACGTGGGAAATGCTAAAAAAGCGTTGGGCACATCATCATGAGAATAAGAACTAATATGATGTGATGGCCTCCTCTGAACAGCAGCAGAGTTGATGTGAAGACTCCAGATGATCCTCCTGTTGGTGGCAGTGGGAAATCATATCTGTAGAGCAGACATGCCTATGGACAAGAATAGGTGAACGTGTGAGGACTTGGCTCATCTGTGTAATGCAATGAATCGGGTCCATGGAATCCCTATGGATGTGGCCACTAGTGGATGAGCACTAGTGAGTGTATCATATCCTTTGCTATATATTGTTCAAGAGTCAGACCTACCTGTAACCCTATTTATTATGTAAAAGGGTACAGGTCATCCATATGTTAATATGATTAATATAAAGAAGATAATTAATAATGTGAATATTAATTATAATAATAAATATAATGATAAAGTGTATTTGACTTAGAGAGGTCAGTCATGTTGTGCCAATAAGACGCCCTTGCTAATTAGTCAAAGTCTAATATAAGTAGGAGATGATTCTCCATTGTAGAATCATATCCTCCTCACATGTTTTGGAAATTTCAGCAAGTACTTCTCTTTGGAAAAGGTGCACACCTCTCTTGGGTGCTAGGGTTTCTAGGGCTTAAGCACCCTCTCGTGTGCTAAGTCATCTTGGTGGTGAAATGTCTTTCTCTTGAAGAATATAACAAAGGATTTGGCTGGGTTTTTCTCCCTTGTTTGAGAAGGGTTTCCCAGGATATATCTTGTGTAATTGTGCATGGTGTTTCTTGTTGTGATCTTGGTTGCTGCAACATTCTTGTTTATGGTTAAGACATGATGAAATTAAATGAAATACATGCTTAACATAACTTATGAAAACTCAACATGGTATCAGAGCATAGGTCTTGAAAGAACCCATTGTACAAGCATTCTTCACAAGAAAAAGGAAAAACGTCTTTGTTGTCGTACATGAAAATTAGGTCTTTTTATTGAAGAATATTTTCAGCCTCAAAACCTTCTAAAAAAGTGCGCCCTAGCCCAAGGAACTCTTTGGCACCTTCAGCACACCTTTTCAGTGGATAGATCTCCCAAAAAGTGAAACCTTAGTTTTCACAAAGTACCAGAAGTACTAGAAAACCAGAAGTACCAGAGTACCAGAAAACCAGAAGTACCAGAGTACCCGAAGTACCAAAAAACCAGAAGTACCAGAAAACCAAAAGAACCAGTCCAGAAATCCACTGGTCAAGTTTGAGGGGGTAAAATTTGGATTTTCATAAATCTGACTGCACCAGCTTACTCGCCTCAGCTCAACGCATCTATCCCCTGGATCAGAATTTCAAAATTTGAAGTTTGAAAAATTAGGGTTTCCTCATAAAACCCTAAGTTGCAGTTGCAGTTTCAGAATTAGTTGCAGTATCAGTTGAAGTATCAGTTGTTGTACCAGTTGCAGTCACCCTTAAAGTCTTTTAAGAGTTATTACCGCTGCTACCAAATGGTGTCACTACCTGCAAATACTATCAGAGGTATGTACTCACATATGTTTAAATTGTCAAGATTTAAAGGGTATTTGTAGGAGAAGGGATCTCTTGCCATAAATCCAGAAGGATCTCAAGATCCAACACATTCAGGAGAATAATGCAACCCAGGTTTGATTATTCTAATATGCATCTACTTGTTATGACATTATTTTGATATAGATTTCATATTGAAGCTATGACGATCATACTAACCTTTGGTCAAAATTAAAATCCATATATTAGATGGATTAAAGTTGAGATCATAGAGTTTGTTCTTTAACCCAACCTTCTGTCAAGATAGAATATTGTCCTAGTACAAAAGACAAGTTGAATAAAGCACTTGTTATCTTGAGTGAAGGAGACCTGGAAGAAAAGCAACACACTAGAAGTGAAAACTCCAGGTTTGATTGTTGTAATTGTCATTCCTCTAACTTATATTTATAAAGTTTTCTACTTTACAAATAGGTGTTGTAGTTGTGATAACAACCTTAAAATTGTTTTGATTCTAGAGATGTACTCGTTATTCTCCTTTAGGAGATATTCTTGTTTTGGTTCCTCTAGTTTTCTTGTTCCAGACAGGTCGAGAACAAAGGAAGATGCTTATCCTTTAGAGGGAGTCACATTGACTCAGAGGGAGTAAAAAATATGTGAGAAAGAGGAAGAATAAAACCATCCTTGAGACAATCAATGCAATAATTCATGATTAGAATCTTTCTATGATTTCATGGGTAGAAGCATACATGGCGCAGTATATGTTCAGAACAAGAGTCTTCACCACAATAGAAGCCTTCACCAGAGTGAAGCCTAAGATTGAACACTTCAGGTTATTTGGGTGCCCAATGTATCTTCATGTACCCAAAGAGAAGAAGTCCAATCTAGATCCTTTAGAAAGAAAGGATACAATGAATCTTCAAATACATTCCAGATCAACATCCCCGATCAAAGACAGATTGAAACAAGCAAAAATGTTGTCCTTGAAGAAGAGATAGCCTTTCAAAGATAAAGAGAATCTCAGATGGAGATTGACAGTAAGACCATACCTTCTCCCCCTTCAGCAGTTCATAGGGAGAAATACATTATTCCAGTTGCTCCAGTTGATATGCTCAGTGATAGTGCAGCAAGGCATAAAATGCCTACCTAGACTCACTATGCAAGAAGCAGAAAAGCATACAAGCTTCTCAAGGAAACTTCCAAGAAAGTAAAAGAGTTTTTCAAAGCAATCCTCCAGCTATGAGCCACTTCATTGATGATAAGACTCCTTGTCTCAAAAAATCTACAAGAGAACCAGTATGGCCAAAATCCAAAACAGAAGAATACCAGTATACTTTCAAAGACCAAAAGGAGAAACCTGTGATGCAGCATGTAGCTAATGAAAGTATCAAGGAAATACAAAACATAATCTATAGCCAGAGGTTTCTCACAAACAGAGGGAGTTTTCCATGATGAAACATCTGATCCAATAAACCAGATACACTTCCATCCATGAGTTGGAAACTATATCAGGTATATTCTTGATGAGTTTGATTATCAACAAGAGTGTTGTTGATCCAAACCTACACAGTGTTGGTGACGAGAACCTGATCTTAGTGACTTACTCAGAAATCCTAGTTGTTAAAAAAAAACTAGCAAGCATTGACTTCTTATTTTCATAAACGATCTGAGTATGATACACTACTTATTGCGACAAGAAGTATGACAGAATGGAAATCCACAGTAATGGATTTAAAGAAGAATATTGATGTTGATTCAAGACGAGACGAATCCACAGTTGATTGGATCACTGATGTATCCGGTTAAACACCATACTTGATTCATGTCGATTCAGATTGAGAAAAAAGAATATTGGACCGAAAGAGCACATCATGTTGATGTTCTACCTTGAAATATTCCATGGTTTCCTATTGCAGCAGGAAAATATAACTCTGTAGCCTTAAGTGCACCAAAGACAGAGTATGTATATATATAGCAGTAAGTGTGCGAATAAATGTTGCTTCACATACTTCCGACAGATCTACTTGACCATGAGATAGATCATATGTTGATGACAAAGATCCATATATAAAGCTCCTTAAAGAACCCATAGTTTCATAATGGTTTGTCACACAAAGAGATAAGAATTTCTTATGTCAGAGATATGATGCAGAAGAAAATTGTATACTTGCAGTACCTTTCTACACCAGAGTAGACTGCAAACTTTTACACCAAACATTTACTTGGTGAAGAAATCCTTCTGAGTTAAGAGGGAGTATGGATGACCTTATCCAAAGACAAAAATCAGAGTACACCGGTATGAGACTTGGCTTGATGAAGAATGCCTTCCTAGTTGAGAGGGAGTGTTGATGAATGCAACTATAGGGTACATCCTCCAGCTTACAAACATGTGAGATGTGGAATATAGCAGCTATGTGAAGTCTTACTCTCAGCTTACAAACCTGAGAGAAATCCCCTAATAAAGGGTTTGTGGTTCTAGCCTAGGATAGGGGCTAGGAATGTATATGGCCTCCTCCATGATGTGAGAGAGAAGAAATCCAGATGATCATCCAGTGGAAAAGTGATCTGTTGAGTTAGGAGGTGCTTGTGGATGAGCACATGGTGAACATGGGAAATCCCAAAAAAGCATTGGGCACATCATCATGATAATAAGAACGAAGATGATGTTATGGACTCCTCTGAACAGCAGCAAAGTTAATGTGAAGACTCCAGATGATCCTCCTGTTGGTGGCAGTGGGAAAGCAGATATGTAGAGCAGATGTGCCTATGGACAAACATAGGTGAACGTGTGAGGACCTGGCTCATCTGTGTAATGCAGTGAATCAGGTCCATGGCATCCCTATGGATGTGGCCCCTAGTGGATGAGCACTAGTGGGTGTATTAGATCCTTTGCTATATATTGTTCAAGAGTCATACCTACCTGTAACCCTAGTTATTGTGTAAAGGGTACAAGTCGGCCCTATGTTAATATGATTAATATAAAGAAGATAATTAATAATGTGAATATTAATTATAATAATAAATATAATGATAAAGTGTATTTGACTTAGAGAGGTCGGCCCTATTGTGCCAATAAGACGCCCTTGCTAATTAGTCAAAGTCTAATATAAGTAGGATATGATTCTCCATTGCAGAATCATATCCTCCTCACATGCTTTGGAAATTTCAACAAGTACTTCTCTTTGGCAAAGATGTGCACCTCTCTTGGGCGCTAGGGTTTCTAGGGCTTAAGCACCCTCTTGTGTGCTAAGTCATCTTGGTGGTGAAAGGTCTTTCTCTTGAAGAATATAACAAAGGATTTGGCTAGGTTTTTCTCCCTTGTTTGAGAAGGGTTTCCCATGATATATCTTGTGTACTTGTGCATGGTGTTTCTTCTTGTGATCTCGGCTGCTGCAACATTCTTGTTTATGGTTAAGACATGATGAAATTAAATGAACTACATGCTTAACCTAGCTTATGAAAACTTAACATAAGCAAGACATGAAGGATATGGATGCTAATACGCGTAGGGTAAAGCTTCAAGAGTTTTGGGATGAGATTATTGAAAAGTGGGAGGATCATGAGTTGCCAAGTGATCTCAAATCTCAAAATAAGTGGATAAATGTTGGAAATACATATAGGAGACTTGTAGAACCTCTGGATATTGCATATTATTATCGCACTAATGACAACGACAACTATCTTTTAGATGGAAGACCCGATCGCCATAAAGTTCTTCAGGAATGGATGGAAGCGAAAGAAAAAACTCGCAGTTCAAGAGGTCAAAGACCCCACACAAAGCGTGCATCCCTCACTCAGGACTCGTGCTTTTGGGCATATGTAGAAGAGGCTTGGAAAGACCTGGAAAATCTCAAACAAGGCCAACACCAAAGCCTACAAAATCTTAACAAGTTTGAAGAGTATTTGACAAAGATGGAAAATGCTCTTAGTATTTCTTCAATTGTTTTCTTGGAAGGAAGCAGGTTCACGATGTGGTGGGAAGAAAGGAAAGAATATAAGAAAAATTAATCCCCTGAATGGAGCTCTTCTTCCTTAGACAAGATAATGGAAAAGTTAGAACGACTGAATTTGCAAGCATCTGAATGAAAAAGTTGTTGTCGTTTTCTAACAGTATATTCTCCCAATTAGGTTGTGAAGGTTTTGTCACAGGATCTGGTTTTGGTTTTGAGATGCAGTTTATGATTCCTTCTTCCAATTAAATTTATTATTCTTTGAAGAAAAGGACCTTATTCCAAGTTAGTTGTTTGTTTTGTTTTTGAGATGAAATTTTCTTTAATTTGTTAAAATTAGCATAATGGCAGGATGAAATGTCTTTTGTGTAAACTTTTCAAGTGGAAGATCTATGGAGAATTGGACTTTTCCCTTTTTGTAGCACATGTTCTCAATGTTCAATAAATGTGTTTGCTAATGTTTGATAAATGTGCTTAACATGGATTGTTTCGAGAGAACATATTTTGTCCCATGGATTTCTTTCCCTCCTGCTATATTCCTGGTAGTCCATAAAGACTCGCAGTCCAAAAGAAATAAGACGAGGATATGGATTGAATCCAAATGGGGAACGGGATTGGAAGAGCTTTCGAGACGATGCAAATAATGAGGAAAGGGGTCAGTTCAAGTATTACAGAAATTTTGGGTTAAAGTGAAAAAAAATGGAATACAAATATATATGGGTGGTAGTTGAATGGTCATTCAGAGACATAACCCTAGGGGTTCTTTTCAATTATTAGAATACAGAAAAATTATTATCAAAGAAAGTTTAAATTTTTAAAATTAAGCGTTGGCTTTGCCCCAATTAAAAAACCACCAAGTCTTAGTCTTATAAACTCAGCATTCAAATTAAAATAAAACCGCCAAGAGAATCCCATCAAAACCACCACCCCCTAGCACGATAGAAAAATATAACAATCACTAAATAAATCTAATGTTGCAACATCGAACACTCAATAAATCTAATGTTGCCTAAATAAACCTAATGCTGCAACATCGAACACTAAATAAATCTAATGCTGCAACATCAAACTCTAAACAAGAGGGACTCGTCGTTCAAAGAGAACCGATAAGTTGTTGACTACCAGTTTTGGGGCCACGAGCCCTCTAACAAAGGCAACAAATGAGTATACGTATGTCCATCATGGCAGCTTAATCCATGAATAAGTGGACTATGTCTAGCATTAACAGGGACTAAGCTGCCATGCAGCACTTGTTTAAAATAAACTTTTACATTTTTCTAAAAATCCAAGAAGGTTAAAGGGAGTTCAACCATTTCTAAGAATTTGAAAAAGCTACCAATAAAGATGACTCGAAAGAATTAGCATTAAATAAATCCAGTTGTAGGGGGTTGTAAATTCTTCTCTATTAAATTTGTAGGCTTTTATAACACCATACTCGTATTGATATAAACTTTTTTAAAATTTAATCATCCTTATAACTTCCCTAAAAAAATTGGGACCAAAAAGAGGCTCTCGGATCTAGCAATGGCAACTTCCACATGTAGAGCACTTAGAGATGACATGCTAACAAAAGAGCATAGGGAATATGTCAAGCTTAATTTTTGCAATCATTACATCAGGGAAAGGAGATATTGGGAGTCAAGGAAAGGGCAATTTTTCAGTGACCATTGATTGGGTAGTTTCTTGCATACTTTCTTAATGACAACATTAGCTATTTGTATATTCATTGTTTTTGTTTGAAAAATTCTATATAAAGTATGTTCTTTATACTAGTATGTTTGGAAAATTCTATGTTCTTTATACTAGTATGTTTGGAAAATTCTATGAAGTATACTAGTATGTGGACATTGTCCTCCAATAACAATGTTGGGACCAACAATGAAAATTTCTTAAATAATAAAATTTATATTGATCTCCAACAAAAGTGTTCTACTTGCCATGTTTTCTTTAATAAATTAGTAATTACTTAATGTATTTACTTCAGTTCTTAGTGAAAAAAATATTCTGTTGTTGATTGTATTTCTATGCTTCATAGGAATATTACGAATTTATTCGAGAGTTCATGTGTAATGTCAAACAAAAATATGGAGAAAAAGTTCTTATCTAGGTTAGTTGCTAAACGATTATTTCGTTTGTCAAGATTAGGTCACAATTGATTGTCGTAGCATCATGTCTAAACACATTTTCTTTATATATTTGTTTGATTGATTGTATTAGCATCATGTCTAAACACATTTTCTTTAGGTCACAATTGATTGTCTTAGCTATTTTTTAGCATTTTGTTCGCACTTTGATAATACATGATGCTTTGGAGTAGGAAAATTCTTGTTAGTCATTGCAACCTTGCAAGAATACTATAAATGAATAAATATATTAAAATTTTACAATTTAATAAGATAGTGTGTGCTTGTACTATATGTGCAATACACAAAGCAAATCTCTTCCAAGTAAAAACTTGCACTTAAATGGCATTGTATGTTCTCATAATAGTTTGAATACTTTGCCAATCACAATGCATTTGAGTTGCCTTTGAGTTGTTGGCGAAATACTAGATAACTCATATGGTTTTCAATGATCATATTTAGGTTTGCTTATAATGACTAATCATTTTAGCTATTTTTCAATGTAACCCATGCAACATATTTACAAAGTGTCCTCATACACATAATTATATTTTCTTTATTAATAAAATTATGTGTCTGAGGACACGTAATTTTGAGGAAACATAATTTTATTAATAAGGAAAATAGAATTACAAAGAGACAGTGAGGACTCAAAACCTACTTAATCTCACTCGAAGAAAGAGCTTGTTTATATAACTCAACTCTAAATTAAATTCTAGAAGAACAACCAATCACATAATCACATGAGTATGATATATGTCCTTTACATAGAAGCTAGGTGCCCTTATCATAACAAACTAGAATAAACTAATTTCTAAAAAAATAAACTAGAAAAATACTTAAACTATAGAACTTTAGGATTATGGGGCTAACACAACAAAGCCACAACTTTTTAATCAATGAAATATTATTTAAATGCTAAGATCTAATTATGTGATTCACGTTTCTTTAAAGTTATGATTATGTTGGGATTAAGGATGTGGTTATCCAATTTCTCAATAAGGATGCATCTTTTACATTTTGGGGGATAGTTTAAGTGGTCTTGGTAGGGTTGGTTGTATCATTAAAGGTGACTAGTGGAACATTGGATAATCATACCTTCCTCTTCCGAAGAGTTAGAGAGGTAGATCCAATTGTTTGTGGCAACCATGCAAATGATGCAAATATGGATTACTTTACATTAATTGAAAATAATGGTGACCTTATCTTCCAAGCTTGTATATAGAGTTTCTAAGTCAAGCACCAATGTATCTTACCAATAAAACTGTGTTTTTGAGATTCTTTTGTATTTCTACTAAGGCTTTGCTAATGTTGTCTTTCTAACCAATGCGATATTATATCTTTTCAACCAACACAATACTATAATAAAGTTTCTATGGAGCATGGTGAAAGCCAAATTGCTTTAATGATGATGACTCTTTCTAAAGAGATGAGTTCACATTGTAGCCATTGTTTACTTTCAATTTCTATTGATTTAGATTGGATGAAGCTTCACTATACTCGTTGCCAAGCTCCATTTCCACTCTCTAATCCTACCTAAACTAATCTTCTTTTTACTTTTTTTTGAAGTTTGTGTCTATGTTCTATATCTTTATTTTCAAGAGCATATATTGATTATGCATTCATTTTTTCCAATATAGTTATTTATTGTTTAGTAATGTGTATTTTTAATGTTTTTATAAGGAAAATTAATTTTATTCTACATTTGTTTACTTGTTTTTTAAGCCTATAATGATAAAGTGGAGGCCAACTCTTGCCATGTTGTTAACATTGTGTCTATAATACCATAATCCTCTATTCAATCTTACAGAAATGGGAATGGTAACAATGGTGCATGCCCTCTAAAGAATTAAGCACATCTAATCAATCCCATGGATGCAAACAATATCTAAACACCTTAATCTTAATGACACATATGACTATTCTCCATGCATTTTGTAGGGTCCTTAAATTGTGTTCTTTGTATTGTAAGATCATTGGATGTGAAACAACTTGTAAATGGAAATAAGATGGAGACCTTTGAAATTGGAAACCTTGCAACCCTTGCATTAGGAAGGAATTANCTATTCTCCATGCATTTTGTAGGGTCCTTAAATTGTGTTCTTTGTATTGTAAGATCATTGGATGTGAAACAACTTGTAAATGGAAATAAGATGGAGACCTTTGAAATTGGAAACCTTGCAACCCTTGCATTAGGAAGGAATTACGAAATCCATGTAACATAAGATTATTAGTGTATTATATGGCTTTGTATCTATATTATATCAATTAAGATTTATATGTTGCATTACATTCAACAACACTAATTTAGAAGAGAGTTTGTAAACCACCTTTGAAATATATACTTTTGATGAAAAGTTATTTCTCTAAATAAATGATAGAGAATTTTAATGTGACAAATGTTTCTTTAAATAGATTTGTTTTTCTTTTCTATTATGCTCTTTCCAAACTAAAATTACTTTCGAATGATGTCAACTTTGACATAAAACACTTGGTTATCTCAAGAAATATATTATATGTAGAAGAGTATTCTACATGATTAT